>APFE031675015.1:540679-615223 GCA_000404065.3 Pinus taeda
TGGGCTGAAAGGCTTCCTGAAGCCTTATGGGCCTACAGAACTACATGGAGGAATACAACAGGACATTCTCCCTATGAATTTGTTTATGGGAAAGAAGTCCTGCTCCCCATTGAGTTTCAAGTCAAAAATTTCAAGATGGCAGTTCAGTTGGGGATGGATCTATCAAAAGCCCAAAAGCACAAAATGTAGCAATTGAATGAGCTAGATGAGATCAAACAAGAAGTAATCCTAAGAACTGATCTAGTTCAACATCAAAGAGCTAAGTGGCATGACAGATACATCAAAGAGAAAAAGTTTCAAGAGGGAGATTGGTCATTACTATTTGATTCCAAGTTTAAAGACTTCAAAGGTAAATTTCAGACCCATTGGCTTGGGCCATATGAGATTGACAAATTCTTTAGCAATGGAGCGGTAAGAATCAAGACCATTGATGAATTTCAAACTCCTCTTATTGTGAATGGCCATAGATTAAAGATTTATCATAAGCCTCTCTCAAAAGAGGAATTTGTCAAAATGTTTCAAGAGAATTCTGCAATAAGGCTGGTGAAGAAGAATCCTTCTTCCCCACCAGCCTAGCCTTTGTTATTTTCTGTTGAAAAAAAAAAAATTGTATAAGTCTGAAAACCAATCACTGATTGGCAGTCTTATACAGAAAATGTAGAGTGAAAATCAGGGACACTTTACACTCTATATTTTCCAGAAAAAAAAATCTATCTTTCTTTCCCATTTTCACTTCACTTCATTTCCATCCCACTCCATTTCATTTTCATTTCACTCCACTCAACTTCATCTCACTCCATTTCATCAATAAAAGTCTTTCTCATGACCATTTCCATTCAGATAGTTATTATCTAACTATCTCTATTTAGCCAAGTGGTTGTTGTGTCAATTTTTGTAGCTAGAATCAGTTTCCGCAGCCAAAAGCAGTTTCTGCAGCCACCACTCTGTTTTTCAAATTTACAGTCAAGATGTTAGTGCAATAATCATGAAAATGCAGGTATTACTGAGCATATGCTATGAAGACATGGAGCATCTACAGACATCAATAAGGAGCAGTTGATTAAGGGCTAATGGACAAAAAATGACAAGGATTCCAAGGCATGAGTAAAAATTTCTTTCAAATAGCAATCAAAGGCACAATTTTGCATAGTTATTAAACCTTAAAGCTCCACTATATGCAATGATTACCACAATAGCTCCATTACCATTCCATGACCTTACTCCATGAACCATGCATTTATTTCCTAAATGGTCTCATGATTAATTTTCGGGTTTAACTCGTAGATGACTGCACTTTCACACTCCACTTGCACTCATGAGATGTGACCCATTTAATTACGGCTCCTCTCCACCGTACTTTTCGCAACCATTTCATCAACGTGTAACATCTCTTACGCAGCCGTTCAGTTTAAAAATTCCGACTCCACTTCACTACCCTACCATTTTGTTAAAGCCACACCTCGTTCACATACGTCTCCACTCCATTTCGTGAACTCACCTTGGCTGCTCATCCTTTGTTTCCGCTTACAGTTCCTGAACACTCCTGTTACCTGTTATCCATCTTCCATTTTTAGCCACTGTTCTTCCATAAACCCTGCAACCTGGCCATCTTACCTCTGTTAAAACCTCAGAGGCAGTTGAATTTCAGTTGAATTTCAAACAGAGGAAAGGATGGGACGGTTATTGAGGGCAGAACTGGAAGGGCCTAAGTTCTTAGAAGGATACCCTCAAGTAAAAGATTTGTTGAAGAAGGCTAAATGGCTACGCTTCATTCAAAAATTTAAGGGCCACAATAAGGAAGTAACAAAAGCCTTTGCAAGGTCTTTCAACGGCCAGGTGGTGGAGATTGGAGACCTTAAGTTCACGGTCACTGAAGCATCAATAGCAGCTGCCACAGACTTGCCCCAGGAAGGTGAGCGTTGGTTTAAAAACAAAAGTTTGGACGAGCAAGCATCGAGAATTATATTATGTAACCCAGGTATGGACGTTACTGTATTCACAAAAGGAATTCCTGTTCATGCATTAAAAGAAGAGTGGTCCAGCTTACTGTTAATCATTCAAAATTCTATCACTTATGAAGGCCGATTTGGAGCAATGTACATGTATCATACTAGGTTATTGATGTACTTCTTAGAGAACCAAACCCTTAATCTGCCCTATTTCTTGTTGCTGAGCTTGAAAAAGATGAGCACCACAGTTCAAAAGAACATAGGGGACATAGAACCTCATTTATATCATCATGGACTCGTGAGGATTCTAATTGAAGATCAATTGAAGAAAAACAAAGATACCTGGGAACGGTTTCTAGTAAGAAACTACTTTCAAGAGCCACCTGAGGCACCTGAAAGCAGTACACCAAAGAAACCAAGAAGGAGTAGGAAAAAAGAAAAAAGTGCCATAATCCAAGACTCTCCTATTAGCAAAACTAAAGAAGTTGGTCAAAAAGAGAAGGAGGAAAGAACCAAGGACAAAAAACAGAGAAAATTGAAAGGAAAAAGGAACATAGAAGATGTCTACCAATCACCAGATCCATTTGTAGAGGAAGACTATCAAGTGTTGTCTGAGAGACTAGTGCATCTTTGAAAGCAAGCTGCTACAACTAAGAAGAAAGAAAAAAGAAAACAGAGCATGGAAGAAGAGAGTGCTAGCCCACAGTATTTAAGAAGAAGCAGCAGGCTTAGAGGAAAGTGGAGGAAAACACAAGTAAAAGGACCCCACTTCATCGACTTGGGTGGGGAAACACCCGAGAAACCTCCAGCTGGCCGTAGCCCACCTCATCCTCAGCCAAATATTGAAACCAGTCCTCTAGATGTTTATGTAAGTCCTTCTCGGCCAGAATTAGAAGACATTCCTCCTCCTCAACAAGACTTTGAAGTCAGTCCAAGGAAAACACCCAAAATAGATCCAAGTCAGCAAGAGGTGTATGATTACCTCGAATCCTTAGAGAAGACAGCTGCAGGCCTGAGCACATCATCTACTCTGCCTCACATAACACAAGATGAGCATTTTGACTCTTGTGAAATGCATGAGTAGCCAAATATGATACGAATAGAGCCTAGAAAACCTACCCTCACATGTGAAGTACTTCATGATGATTTTCATCATGGGAACATATTTGTCTAGGAGATAAGAGAAAGGAAAAATCATCTTTCTCTCATTCTTGTACCTTGGTTTAAGATATGGCTCATAATAAAAATGATCCAATTCTGCTTGTTTAAACCATTTTTCCCCAACATTTGGGATCCCAGAGGCTTATGATATGATAGCAGGAGATATAGTGAAGGTCACACCAACAAGGGTTACCTGGTTGTAATGGAAGTTGGTGATAAATTATCTGGTCAACACAGGATGATGTTGGATCCTTTCCACTTTCTCACAGTTGTCAAAACAGCCCATATGCTTAAACCTTGTCACGGTGATGGGAGATGCCATGAGTTCTCTGGTATTGGTTAGCTCATGTCTAATGATTCTCCCTCCTTTCTTAGATAGCCTCCTCTTCTGTCTTTCTTTCTCACTCTGACTTCTGTTCTCTTCTTCTGCTATGATTTATTGGAGTCAAACCCTAGGGAGATGATGAAATGGAATATAGGTGTAGAGCATATAGAATGATGTGAGGAAATTGAGGAGATGGAAATGGGGATGTTTGATATGAGGGAGGTGACAAGGGGTAATTTTGAAGTGTAGGAATGGTAGTGGGATGCTAGGAAATGAGATTTAGGAGTGGAATTATGTTACTAGGGTTTTGAACTTAGTATGACTCCAAAACAAAATGAAACACCATATAAATCAATTGTGAAGGAGAGGAATAATGTAATTCTAACCTACTTGCTTGTTGGAGCAGCTTGGTGGAAAATTTTGATGCTTGGAGCAATGTAGTGAATTTTGGGCAATTTCTGGATGTTCTCGGGAAAAGACGTAGCAAAATGGTCAAACTTGCCCTCTCCTTACAGGCGCACAACGCGCTTAGAAAATACACTGAGTTTTATGGCAAACGTGTAGCACTAGTTCTGAACTTGCCCTTCGGTTTCTAAACACGCCCTCTGGCCTTGTTTTGCCCAATTTCACCTGAAATTCGAAAATTCTCTTTCGCTGAGAAGGCTTTTAGAATGTAGGAGTGCAAATGAATGTTGAATTGATGTCTTCAAGGGCTTTTATACTTGAATGGGTTTTGATTTATGCTTTGAAAACCCATTTTCTAATGTTTCATGTCACTTTTCAAATTTTCACACTAATGCTCTTTGATTGTCTGACTTTTTCCTTTGACAGGTGGATGATGCTTTGGAAATCTTCATTGACTTTTGTTTGGATGCTATTGGTAATGGAATTGAGTAGATAGCTAAAATGGTGACTTATTACATATAGACATAAAATTACATAAATGAAATAAAAATTATTACATCTCTTTTGAACTAAAATTTACAAACTGGAATAAATTCCTTACTTGAAATCAAATTTGGAAGTTCAGTAACCATGGTTACATACCTGTAAACCCTTATTTAAGTGAAAAAGGGATATTATTTGTTTCACTCTCATACTTTGCTGACCTTATGCAGTGAGATGGTGATTTATTAGACCTTGGGAAATTGAAACCTAGGTGACCTAATGGAACCTTGAATGACTGAACTTCAAGTGGACTTGACTGATATAAAACATGATGAAATGAGCCTTTATAGTCAATGGCATCAAGACACAGGAAGGGGGACCAGCAAATGCAAATTTTTGAGAGGGGAGTGTGATTTTTTATTTTGGGCTACCATCAGTGAGTGAATTTTTGCATGATAACCTAGGTAGAATGACAAAATTTTCAGAATAAGACCCTAATATGATATGAAAATAGGAGTTTTGATCAGTGATGACAGTAAGCAAATACTAACTCTAACACGTTCAACGTGGTATATTTACGGTTGCTACTTACAAAACTTCACCCGACTTAATTTCACATTTCTCACATTTCTCAATACTGCCCATAGATTACATACCTTCTCTTTTCTCATTAGGGATTTCTCCTATGCAGCTCTTTTACGTTAATTATAAACAAATTCCAAACATGCTTATAAGAATATCGAGCCGATACTTTGGAATACCATTCAAGCATTTATTTATGGTGAATGGAAGTTAGATTTTACATTAATACAAAACTACTGTGATATTTATACATATTTTGATTTATAATTTTGAAGCTTTCGGTATTACGTTTACCATAAGGATCGGATAAAGAGCCACTGCCAACTATTTTCAAGAATTAATATAACTTGTGCTAATAAAGAGACAATACTCATCAAACTATACTTCAAGCTCCATATGATGACCCCTGAAGTGAAATTTCGTGAAGAAAAGAAAACATGGAGTTTTCGTCATCTAGTTCTAAGAGGTGGACCATTATTCAATGATTTGTGCATTTGGTTGGATAATTTGCATGCAGATAGAAACAAAAATGCAACATTTAAAAGTGTAGATTGGGTCTCCTCACTGTGTCAATTCGTTGTTCTGTGCTTTGTGCTTTCTTTCATCAACAAAGTCGGTTTTCTATTCTGGGTGTTTTCCAGGCAGGCATGAGTGATGCTGATTTGTTGTGTTCTTAACCATCTTAGAACATCTCAACTTTTTGGATGGTCTCCCTCCAAAATCTGGTGAGCTCTGAATGTTCAAACAAGGTACCAGGGATAATCATATGGAGCGACTCCCAAGCGCTTGAAGCGTGGAAAAATGTTGAACAAATGTACAAGTCTGCTAAATCGACTTCCAAAATACACCAAGAAAACTCAAACTCGTTGTCCTGTCCAAGGTTCAAACAGTAATCAATCGACCTCCATGATTGAATTTAGAACTCTCATATTCCTCACTCAACCAATGCTCCATACGAAGGCCATGCAATCTCGGCTCATTTTATTAAACATAGCATATTAACCATGCTCTCATTCAACGGAGCATTTATAAATTGGAAACCAAACTCAATTATATATTAATGAATGATCTGTACAATGTGTACATATAAATACATACCAGAAATTGTTGATTCAGTTTCTTGGTTTTCTTGGACTCTATAAACCAATTACCCTAACACAAACCTAATCTTGTCTAATAATTCTTATCAGAATTGTGAAAGTGACTAACATCTAATCATAATAATGAGATTCCACTGGAAAGAGTGAAATTGTAAGAATAAATAACATGGGGACATTTTGTAATACAACTAAGACTTTGTTCACCATGAAATTAGAAGAACAAACCAGGTGCGACCATTTTGAAGGGACAAATACTTTGCTTGCTCGCATCAAAATTCAAGTTGCTTGTCAAGTTACTTCTGAGCTCTTGAGTGAATGGACCACAACGAAAATTTTCTTCCCTGTTGTTTGGTACGAATGGAGCACAACCAAAAATAAATTAATTAATACTTATGGTTGGCTACTACTTCGTAGTTGCATTCATCCCAATTTTGGCAAAGAGAAATCTTGATCTTGCTAGTGCTTAAGCGGTGGAAGAGAAATTTTTGTCTTGCCTCCTCTGGTTTGGAAGACCTCGAGCTTTCTCTCTCTGGTGTGAAGGAAATGGCCTACCACTTGGATATTGGAACTGGGGTTGCAGCCAATGCTTTGGCCAGCTCTTTGAGAAAGGTTGTTGAAGCGGTGAAAATGGTTATTTCTCTGCCTCAAGCTGTCAGCGACATGGAATCTCAAGTTCAACGTATCAACACTGTGATAAATGATAAACGCAGATCCCAATCAGGAACAAAGGAACCCAAATTCCATGGTGGAGAACTAGATGGGTAAGGGAAAAAATTCCATAAAGACTGTCACATCTATTGGCGAGGAGTATCAACAACAAAAGAATTGTATTGGTTGTTGCCCTAACTGCCTCCGCCACTACCAAATCAACAAACATATCAGGGATTGGAAAATGGATGTTGATCACCTCCACCAGGATAAGCAGACAGATTTTCCACCCAGAGAGGAAATATGGGGACTTACCCCGCCCAATCAGATATCGATTCAGATCCCTGGATCTGGTTTCTTCAAAAATGCAATACAATCTGCACAGTTGAAGCTTGAGGGGTTGTTGACCGAAGATAACAGCATTCGAGTTATAGCGAGAATATAAATTGTCTTCTTCTTCTTTAAGGGATGAAAAACTCCGTATATTAGATGATATGTGGAAGAGTCTTGAGCTGCAGAGCCTTGGAGTGTCATTGAACGACAGTGGCTCAAAACTTGTTTTATCTACTCGGAGTAAAGAAGTATGCACCAGTATGGGAGTAGAGGATATAATAATTATGGTTCCGCTATTACAGGAGGAGGGATGGAAGTTGTTTTGTAGCAGAGCATTTCCCAAGGGGAATGTTCCACACGAAATACAGGATGTTGCGAGAAAATTATTACAAGAGTGCAAGGGTTTTCCAGTGGCTGTAAATGTAATTGCCGCCGCAATGAGAAACTATACAAATACATGAGTGGGAGCATGGTTTACAACAAATGCAAAAGGTTGATGAGACTTTTTATGGCGTGCACGATGAAATTGAGGAAAAGCTATTTCAACGTCTCAAATGGAGTTATAATGGTCTACCTGATTGTTTCAAGACTTGTTTTGTGTATTTTGTGGCTTATCCCTGAGACACAGAAGTAAGTGTGAAGAGGTCATAGACATCTTAATTGTAGATGGTGTGGCGGAAGGCAGTGGAGAGAACTATTTTCCCGACACTGCGTAAAGTTTTATCATGCACCTAAGTAATCGTTACTCGATTGAGGTGGTCCACATGGATGACGTTGGAAGGATTTACTATGTTAAAATACAGGATATCCTTCCTGATCTAGCAACTCACATCGCAGAGAAAGATAAAAGGTGTTATTTTAAAGCTGCGCAGGGTGTGAGCCATTTTCCCTCTAAAAAATATAGTGATAGTTGTGAAAGAATGTCGTTGATGAGGAATTCTCTACACTCCCGGCCGACAACCTTCACATGCTAATCCCTCTAAGTTGTGCTGTTAAGGGAGAATCCTAGCATTGAAAAAGTTCCTAAAAGCTTCCTGTGTGATATGTTCTCACTAAGGGTTCTCAATCTTAGTAAGGCTGGCATAATGTCTCTCCCATCTTGTATCGGAAAATTGAAACATCTGGCCTCCCTCCAACTAGAATCCACAGACATCTATGAATTGTCGAAAGCTCACTAAGGTTTTTCAATCTTAGTAAGGCTGGCATAATGTCTCTCCTATCTTGTATCGGAAAATTTAAACTTCTGGCCTCCCTCCAACTAGAATCCATAGACATCTATGAATTGCCAGAAGCCATTGTAGTAGACATCTATGAATTGCCAGAAGCCATTGTCGACCTGAAGGAGCTTCAAGTTTTTAATGTTAGTCGATGTCAATGATTAGGGTGCCTTTCGAAGAGTATAAGTGAACTCAAATGTTTGAGGGCCCTCGACATAAATTATTATGAAAGGTTGACTCATCTTACGCGTGGAAAATCAGAATTGGTTTAACTGGAAATATTGAGCATGCAGTGGAGTGTTCCACTGAAATTCGAGGAGGTGAAAAGTGTGAAGATAAAGAATGCTTATTTAAAGGACCTAAAAAGTTTGAGTTGTCTCAGGGTTTTATAAAATTGTCAATTAGGGAAGGGGTTATGGGAAAGTGGTTAAAGATGAGATGGTTGGATCTGGGTTTTAAGGGTGCAATTGGTCAAGATTACCTTTTGCGGCATATGCAGGCAATGAAAGATCTAAAAAGTTTTACTCTTCCGTATTGCGAGGTGGAGCTATTGCTGAGTTGGGTTACTCAATTCTGAAAGCTCGCACTCCTTTCTCTAAATGGATGTCAGTGGTTGAAAGAGCTCCCTGCGGAGTTTCCATCTTTGAGAGTGTTGTGTATAGATGAATGACATAACTTGGAGAAGTTGAAGTTGGGGATAGGTTTGTTGGAAAATTAATCCCAACCATCATGTTAAATAAAACGACAACAACCATACTTGTGGTACATAAGTAAATCAAGCAAGTGGATTTTTGTTGCAGGGTGGGAATTTAGTTTGCAAGTTAAATGACATAGATTAAATGAAGTATAGATTAAATGAAGTTTTGAGCAAGAGTACAAATTCATAGGAGTACAAATTCCCCATTCAACAACATATCAAATAATTAAGAAAAAATGGGAAAATTTAATGTATGGCTAGTAAAAACATATGGTCAAACATTTATTCCGCAATTGCTAATTACACTCCGCAACACCTGCAAGTTCATAAAATCATGTTTTAGTACAAACTCCCATCCTAGGCTTTAAATATTTTGTTCTGCCATGTATTAAAAGATTAAAATTATACGTTTTGATCAAACATGTTTGTAGAAGTCTATAGTTTTGGTCGAAGGTGTAATTCAGGTCAAGAGGAGAAAATCGTGGAGCAATTTGTGGTAGGCGTGTAAAACCAACTTAGTTATAGGGTTTTACAGTGAGTTACTCCGTAACTCTTGATTTTACTTTGTAAAAGAGCTACAACCTCCATTTTCATGTATTTGAAAATATAATCTAAGGTATACTTGTTGGAATATCTTTCTGGAATTTGAGGTTGCTTTTTATTGTGCAACCATTGTGTTTTTACTCTATTTTGTTGTGCATAAATTTTCTTAAGTTTCTTTAGCTCTGTTTTGTTGCAGAAGTCATCTGTGTGATTTAATATCCACAATTGCAGTCTTGAGAAAGACTCCTCTACCTAAAACTTTCATGTAGTATTAGAGGGTGAAATTATGTTAAATTATGTTAGTGTAAGTGTTGTCATTTACTGCTCACTCAATGCTTTGTAAATGATCAGTGGTCCAGGATGCACGAGAACAATGAAGTTGAAGCCATTTCCTGAGCCACAAAATTTATCATAGCTTGATGAGACCCCCTCTATTGTATAATTCTCGGAAAAATATTTTCGATGGTATATAGAAGTCCAAAAAAGGGTTCTCGGACCAAAAGTTAGAGCCTGTAGAAGATTGCCCCTAAAAAGTCCAGTTGATGGAGGAAAATGGCTAAGTATGGAGAAAAAATTGCAAACGGGGCCCAGGAGGCTCATCGCATATCATATATCAGCGATCAAACGAGTACGGAGCACTCACTGAACAAGAAATAGTGATTCACTGATTGTCAATATCGCATATCGAGAGTCAGCGGGTCTGGGCGGAGCATTTATCATAATCGGCCATCAGCAGGATCCCAGGGCACACAACTAAGGTTATCAACATATCACAGTCCCAAATGTCGATATCACATATTGCATCCCACAGATCCAATAGTCCCTCAGTTACAGCATACTCCAAACCATGCGGAGCGTGATATTGCGATATATTGTTACATTGTTGGGGAAGGGCCATAAAGTGTTAACAAAGAAATTATGGAAAAACAAGGGTCAGGCCTCCCCTTTTCTCTCCCCTCCACGTGGCGCAATCCCGCATCCAGACGACCTCGTATCACAGCAGTCCCGCAGTTCGACATATCGATGGGTTCTAAAACTTTAAAGATCTGCAAACTGTTGATTTGTGATTTTTGTGTAACATTGCCAGGGGGCCGAGAAAATAGTTTAAAAAGGAAAATGCCAACAAAACCAGGGTTAGGCAAGCCACTTTCTCTCTCCTCTCGGAGGCCACGTGGCAGAGTGTGATTGGTCTTCAGAGCTGACAGGGCAGCTAACGTCAGCAGTGACGAGGAAGTATAGTTGATGATCTGGTAGAGGACATGTGTCACATGGTTTCATTGTTTTCGAGGGTGACATGGACCCATTTCTGGGTGCCATGTGCCACCACTCATAGGGTGACATGTGGTAGTGATGATGTCACCTTGCAGATCGGCGATCACAACAATTAAGGGGAAAGGCTAAAGATGATGGAGCCAGCAACTGCGATATGAAGGAAACCCCCGGACGTGATAAATTATTATTTCATGATCTATAAGGATCTTGTGTCTAGAATATCAGCCCACGCTTTGGAGAAAAAAAAATTTAAGACATTGGCACAACGCTATTGCAATATGCGGGACTCCTCCCTTGGATGCAATAAGTTATGAGTTGTGATTTAGAAAGAATGTGGGTCCAAGAAATTGGACAATGAGGGACTTCTACAATATAAATAAAAAGGCCCCCTGTGCAACTATTGAGAGCCTAAGGACCGAAGCACAAAGCCCTTGGTCCTAGCCCCCGGTCATATACGAAGCACTACAAAGTGGGTCGTAATAAAACAGAGCTAAGGGGTAAACTCAAAGGTGCCCTTTCGTCTATTCCAGAGGCCATATCAGGGCGTCGATCATGTTCAGAAAGCTTTTATGAAAGAAATGACAAAGTCGGTCCCAAAGGCGGCTGTAGAAGTGAATCAGGAGAGGGAGCATACAAAACCAAGTATGGGAACCCCCCAGAAATGGATTTTCTTGACCCATTCTCAAGGTCGGCGCCGCAGGTTTTTTAAAACATAATGATGAGAGTTAGCTGAGAAGCACATCAACATATGTCATGAACTAAATGCATCCATGAAACAAAAGTGATTACAGGGATGGGTCGCTTGGATTTTGCATTAATGCCTCACCTGTTCCACAATTCTATGATGTTCCTTCCTGTGTGAGGCCATTATTATTGTTCTTAATGTTTTTGGGATGCAAAACCTCCCTTGGTCGAGAGAGCAAGCTGACTTGATAGCTAAAAATGAGGCCCGGGAATTTATGTATTAAACCATGATTGGAATCACCCCTCTTCTTATAAATAGGGGGTTGTAGCACTGAAAAAATGTTCTGAAATATGAAAGAAACTCTGTTATTTTTTTGAAAATTGTATCAGTTAGTCACATAGATCTTACATAATATTACAGGATTGTTGGTGATTCCTCCTCTGAAGTATTACAGTGTGTTATTTCTTAGTTTCATTCATCTTGTATGTTTTCCTCTTTTGAATTCATGCAATAATATATACTCTGATATTTTAGACTTGTCTATAGATTCATCTACATTAAAGTGTTAATGCATATGCTTGTGTGAGCGGTTGAAATCATATTTTGAAGTTGTATTGCATGAAGCATATCAGTCAACTTCTTTTCTATCCATTACATCTTCCTTTGACTCAGTAGTTATAGTAAATCTCATGGTTTCATACTCTATGTTTTATATATATAATTTTTGGTGCTTTGAACTCTATATCTTGAGTTGTCCTTTTGCTTTGACTTCTCTCATTTATCTTATAAAGTTGATTAAAACTATAAATCTTTGAAGTGCTCGGCCTCCACTATTTCTGTTATATTTCTGGGAACTATGTGTGTGTAGAAAAGTTGAAACATATGGCTTGTATCTTTGGATGAAAGAACCAACTCTTTGATATATATATATATAGAATACGTGTGATGTCTCCTCCTGCATGAGAATCATTTGAGGCACACCAATTTAGATGTACCCAAGCACTGGTCTTGTAAGCAATCCAAGGTTGTCTCTGGGAGTGACAACATCTTCTAGCGTCATTGTTAGGGAAGGTATTGAAGGATTTCCCCCTGGGATATGAAAGATTGAGCACCCTTCTTGTAGGTGAGCAAATTCTGTTCGGATTGCATTCACATCACCTTGGCGACTCCACACCCCCCTCATTATCATTCATCACCCTGGATTTTAGAAGGCCTCATACTCGCTTAGACACCTCACAGTAGAAAGCCCCATTTGTTCCTAACCTTGAAAAAATAATTTTCAGAAAAGTATGGAGAGAGAGAACTCCACCTGCCTCTGCTACCATCTCATCAGCCTTTGCCACTTCCTCCTCCAGTTCTCAGCCCACAGTTTCTCACAATTCATGACTTTCGCCTAAGACGCTAACATACCCTCCTTCCCCCTCAACCCCCGCGGTGTTCACCTTAGTTCCTCAAGAGAATTTTAATCCTCCTCCACCAATCCAGATGGCTCTTCCGAGATTTTTACTAAACAAATATGCACCTCTTGACTTACCTCAACCCTTAAGTGTTATTTCCTAGAACTACTTGAAGATTGTTCCTAGGTTTAATGGGGAAGATGATAATTCAGAGACACATTCAGGCCTTTTGTGCTTTTGCTAAGAACCTAAATGTAGAACAACTGGATGTGGTCCTGAGACATTTTGTATAGTCCCTTGATGGAGAAGCTAGAAAATGGTTTAAAACCCTCCCTAATGCCTCCATCACCACCTGGGAGGAATTGGAAACCTCCTTCACACAAAAATGGGGTGAGAAGACAGATCATGAGTGCCTCCTCACAGAGTTCAATGCCATCAGAAAGAAGCCAAAGGAGAATATCTTAGATTTTAATCTGAGATTCAATAAACAATATATCAACTTGCTTGTTGAGATAAACCCTCCTCCAACTATTGCTCGGGTAGCTTACTTGGGATCCTTTGAATATGACTTCGGTTTCACCTTAAGATAAAGGAAATATTCCTACCTTAGATCAACTCCAGGTCGACGCTCTGGAAGTAGAAGCAAATTTTTCCTCCACAGGGAATTCAAGTGGAAAGCAAGAAACTACCGGGAATAGAAGAGGTAAAGAAGAAGCTTCCTCCTCTAGTCAAACCAAAGAATCACCACACCCGAAGTTGGAGGAACTAGATCAAATAATTAGGAGTTTGTCATATAAGGTTGGAAAACTCGAAATTCAGAAAAAGAGAACCTCCAAATAGAATGCTCAAGGAAACAATCAAGGATATAACCCACTATATAGAAAGCCTCCATTATAGATACTGCCAAGGGAAAGAAAGGAATAGCCGCATTAGATCCCTCATCCTCTATATTTAAAAGGTGTTCCCGATGAGAAATGGTCAGATACACAGGAGATGTAGGGAGACTTATATTCTTCTTTCTCTGAAGAAGAACAAGAGAATATGCTTCACCAGGAGGTCAGTCATGATGGAGAAGCATAAGATAAGTAAGATATGGATTATTATTGAAAACAATTTGCAGAGTACAAGTTGGCACATCCATAACATAAATATAACCTAATATCTTCAAAGAAGAGGTCAAGAGAACTAGAGAAACAGGAGGAAACTGCTCCCCAAGTTACTCCCCCAGTACCGAACAAAGGAAAAAGCAAGTTGAATCTTGACCTTGCCAGAATAAAGTCCCCTTGAATAAGGAAAGAAATCGCTTAGAGGAGCACACAACAAAGGAAACATTTGTTTTGCAGAAAAACATCGATGGTAGTGAAGGGGAAGCTGAGCTAGGAAATCTAGAGAAGACCCAATCTACATTTAACCTTCAAAGGGAGCTTGAAAAGGTAAATATTTCAGTTCCACTGACTGAGCTTCTGAAGCAACGTACCTATAAAGCCCAGGTATCTCAATTCATGCTCCCATCAATTTCATCACCCACCCATGATTCTCTAAATATTCAAGAAGATAGGCCAATGGTGGTCTTTGGGTCGCATGTGGAGGAACCAAATCCTTCTACTACACCTTTCTATGTAACTCTAGGAATTCATGATCTTCTTTTACATAATTTCATGTTGGACTCTGAAGCCTCCCACAACCTCATGCCCTTGGAAGTAATGGAAAAGCTTGGCTTGTATATCACTAGGCCCTACAAGGACCTATACTCCTTTGAATCCAAGAGAATCAAATGTTTGGGAATGATAAAAGATTTGGTGGTGAACCTGGCTGAAATCCCTGTGAAAAGCGTGGTAATGGACATAGTAGTGGCATATATACCCCCTCGTTTTGGCATGCTGCCATCTAGATCTTGGGGTTTCAAGGTAGGGGGCTCTATCAAGTTGGATCTAACTTACACCACCATTCCCACCTTTGGAGAAGAGCAAAGGAGGCTATATAGAGAATTGAGGTTTGTAAAAACTCTGGCCTCAGCTAAAGGCTCAAAGAACTCCCTAGTCTATGGAAAGTAAAGTGACCTCTCTTTCCTATTTCTAGAAAAAGATGAGGCTATCATGGAAGAAACATCAGTCCACCTAACATGGCCATCAAAACATTAGCATGCAAGTGAAAGCAAAGTATGGAAATTATATTTTGATGGAGCTAATTCAAAAGAGGGAAATGGGGTAGGAGTATTGTTGGTATCTCCTTAAGGTCACTTGATGCCCCTCTCATTCAAAATGGAGTTCGAAGAAACCAACAATGTGGCAGAATATGAAGCATCTCTCCTTGGGTTACAGACTGCAAAAAATCTAAATATTGAATGTCTAACAGTTTATGGAGACTTTGAGCTGGTTGTAAGGCAAATCAAGAATAAATGCCAAGCCAAAAACCCTATACTGAGGACATACCAAAATGAAGTATGAGGCTTTATTGATAATTTCTTCCTGGCTTTTAACATCCAGTTTCTTCCTAGGGAAGAAAAAAGGATGGAAGACTTTCTTGCTGTAGCTGCAAGTACTTTCAAAGCCCCCAAAATTTTCTCCTCTGATATGAGGTGGAAGTCAGGTGCAGATCCTCTGTACCTTATAACATCAAGCACTGGCAAGTGTTCAAAGATGCCAAACAAGTGAAATGATTCATAGAGGTCGTTGGGGATTTTTCTAACTCCACCATCGATCAAGAAGAAGAAGAAGAAGAAAAAGAAGCAGATCAAGAAGCCAATTCATGGAAAGATGCAGTTGTTGGGCACAAAATTTTGCAACTGTAAGGGAACACTATCCCTCATGGACTGGTCCCACTAGAAAGGATTTTTAATAAAGATGACATAGTTGCCAAACAAATAACTCCTGAGATGGATGATCAAGTACAATATTGCAATATTGGATCAAAGGAGGAGCCTCAAATGATCATGTTGTCAAAAAGAATCCCATTGCACTATAAACAAAGGTATTTAGATATTTTCAAAGCTTAGAAATATGTTTTTGCTTGGTCTTATGATGATTTGAAAACGTTTGATACTATCATAAAACATAAGATTACTTTGAAAAGTGGAGTGAAATATTGTAAGCATAAACTCAAACAAATAAATCTACTCTTACTTCCCTCCATTGAAAGGGAGATAAGGAAGCTGCTACAGGAAAAGATTATAGTACCATTAAGATACTCTGAGTGGGTAGCAAATCTGGTCTTGGTTCGTAAGAAGAATAGAGAGATAAGACTATGTGTAGACTTCTGAAACCTAAATGGGGCATCTTTGAAAGACAAATACTCGCTGCCCAAGATGGATAATATATTGTAGAAGGTGGTTGATTCAGCTAGAATGTCTATGGTGGATAGATTATCTGGATATAATCAAGTGGTTATTCATCCTGAGGATCAGGAAAACACTACTTTCACCACCTCGTGGGGAACATTTATGTATGCTCGCATGCCTTTTGGGATGATAAATGAAGGGGCCACATTTCAGAGAACTATGGACATAGCTTTCATGGGAGAGCGAGACAAATTCATGGTGGTCTACTTGGATGACATCAGAATCTTTTCCAAGATTGAGGAGAAACACATCCTCCACTTAGAACTCACCTTTGAGAAGTGCATGAGATATGGTATCTCCTTGAATCCTAAGAAATCCCAATTCGCCCTAAGTGAGGGGAAGCTTCTAAGACATGTAGTATCGCAAGAGGGTGTGAAGATTGATCCCAAATGGTTGAAGCCATCAGCCACATTCCTCTGCCTAGGAATAAGAAAGAAGTCCAATCCTTCTTGGGGAGAATAAATTTCTTGAGGCGATTGATACCCAACTACGCAGAGATTTTCAAAGGTATTAAAGGCATGCTCAAGAAGGGAAATGAATTCAAGTGGAGCCCTGTCCCTTGTGATTATTTTAGTAGGATCAAAGAAGATTTGGCTGAAGTCCTAGTGTTAGCTAGTCCTGACTATTCAGTGCATTTCTGCATCTTTTCTTTCTCCTCTCCACATACCATTTCAACAGTACTGCTACAGAAAAATAAAGCTGGTTATGAGCATCCCATCGCCTTCTTCAACCAAGTACTAAGGGACGCTGAACTAAGATATAAAATATTGGAGAAAAAAGCCTACGCACTTATCAAGGCTCTGAAGATGTTTCGTGCGTATGTGTTGCAATTGAAGATCACAATATTTGTCCCAACAACAATAGTCAAGGACATCCTAGTGTAAGGAGACAACGAGGGAAAGAGGGGCAAGTGGACAGAAAAAATACAAGAATACGAGTTGGAAATAAAGCCTACCAAACTCATTAAAGGCCAATATTTTATCTGAATCTAACTGCCAAGCACTAGGGATAAACCTGACCATAGAGGAAGACAGACCAAGGATCACGAGAGCAGTATTAAAACATATGAGCAGAAAATCTATGCCAAGTATGAGGGCTCACTGTAGTAAAATAATATCGTTCATTACCTCTTATTCTTGAGGTACCTATTGGGGTTGGATGCCTCCAAATATCAAAGCCTAAGATTGCAAACCCATAAATATATCATATCCAATGGCCTACTCTACTGGAAGGACCCTCTAGGGGTATTGTTTCTATGCTTGGTGGAAGGAGAGACCCATAAGGTGATTGGGGAATTTCATGAAGGAGTCTGTGGAGGGCATTACAGCTGGAACAACATGGCACACAAAATCATCAAGGCTAGATTTTACTGGCCTACACTGTTCCAGGATGTCTATAACAAAGTCGAGAGGTGCCAGAAATTCCAGGTGTTTTCCGAAAGGTAGAAGTTTGATTCTCTTCCCTTTAATTCCTGTGCATGTGGAGGAGCCTTTTAAATAGTTGGGACTGGACTTCATAGGAGAGATCAACCCACCATCCAGTGGCTAGAACAAATGGATATTGACAGCCACTGACTACTTCACCAAGTGGGTAGAGGTCATCCCAGTTAGAAATGCTACAGATTCAGTGGTGATAAAGTTCATGAAGGAGAACATATTGTCCCACTTTGGTTGCCCTTTCAAAATTATCACTGATAACGTGCAGGTATTCAAGTCTGCCAAGTTCACCAGCTTCTTCCATAAATACAATATCATTATTGGGAACTCCACTACATACTACCCTCCAGGCAATGGTTTGGCTAATTCTTCAAACAAAGTTGTGGTGAGGGTGCTGAAGAAGGTTATCACTGAAAACCACCAAAGGAACTGGGATTCCCAATTGAATTTTGCTCTATGAGCCAACTGAGTAACACCTAAACGATCCATTGGGAAATCACCTTTTGAGTTAGTGTATGAAAAAGTTGTTGTCTTCCCAATTCAACTAGCAATTCCAATAGAAAGTTTGTTAGAAGAAGCTGAAGAAGAGCCAAGTCCCCTGACAAGGAGGATTAATCAGTTGGTTGAGCTTTAGGAGAATAGAGAACAGGTGGAGGCCAAACTGTCCAATTATCAACAAAAAGTAAATCTTTGTTTGACAAGAAGTCCAAGGACATACCTCTTCATCCAGGAGATTTAGTTCTCAGGTGGGATGTTCAACGTGAGGACAAAGGAAAACATGGAAAATTTGATCAACTATGGTTTTTCCCCTTCAAGATTGTAGAAGAGAGAGGGAACAATACATTTCTTCTTGAAAACTTGGATGGTGATGTTAGGCCCCTATACTACTAGTGTAACCCCTTATTGTTATTAGTACAACCCACTTATTATATTGATGTACCCATGAAGTGCCCATATTGTTACTATTGTTCCCCATAGAAGCCCACTATTGTTATTATTGTGCCCTTGCATTATTATTGTTATGTAGGCTCTGATTATGTTATGACCCCTTAGACTCCTATATATAGAGAGGAGGTCTTTTCATTTGAATCATCCAAGAATTGTTCATTTATGAAATGTAAAGGAGGTTGCCCCCTCGAAGAGGCTGAATTCTAAGGCGTTGATCTATCTTTTCTATCTTTTCTTGAGCTGGTTTCATAATAGAGTCGACCATCTTCTCCTTTGGGCAATAGATAGGACGTCGGGGTATGGAGTGCATGGGCAGAGGAATGGTTGGGGTGATCGTGAATGGTGGCCGTCGACTCAAGGGAGATGTGTGGTGGAGATCATGCTCTAGAGGCTAGCGGTCGTGGTGGGAGTGAGACATGTCCGGGCCGTTAGATCTTCAGGTGAGTAGATCGGACGGTTATGGGGCGGCGGAGATGTGTGGGAAAGAACGTGAGGGGTGGCTTGATTTGAGTGGTAATGGTTTTTATAGGGCAGGCATCGGGTCGTAAGCGCTAAGTGTCAGAACTCGTGCGATGCCATTTAGTGGACGACACGTAGCGGCGGAGGAAAGAGAAAAACTACCCTCATCGTGTGGGTACCTTTCATGCTAGTTGTCCGCTCGATATGGGCGCTAACTGTTAGATATAGCAGGGTTGATCTAACGGTGGAGAATAATCATGCATGATGCATTGATCAGAAGGAATGTGGACTATTGGATCGGCATGAAAAGATCGACAGCGAAGGTATGAAATGTCTTTGGGGAATGTGTCATAAGCGTGTGAGGCATATGGGTAGGGTTTTATGGGGATTTCGGCTATTGCGCTTGGGGCTAAGGCGAAAGATGAATTTGTCGGGGCACAAAGGTTAAGCTATGAAAGAGAAAGGGTAAAGTGTGAGCGGGGTAAGGGAAGAAGAAGAATAATGGCCCATGTGGGACCCCTTTAAGAACAACAAAGCAGACCGAGACTTTCCTTCAACCTTCAAAAAGCCAGTACTGTATCTTAGGGCTAACAATACCCATGGTTGTAATTTTAGTTTCATGGCCCGAATCGGATCCCAAATCCTCTTGAATGACGACATCTATCTTTTCTTTTAATTTATTGTTGAATTTCTTTGGTTTCATCTCGGGATGAAGCTTCCAGCAATTAGCTTCATCGTGACCCTCTTTGAAACAATGTTTACATATTGTTTTCTCTCCTTCATTTTTAATGGATGCATTTTTCCTTCCTTTGAAACACTTTTCTTTTCCTTTACCCTTAAATATCTTTTTACTACCTTCTCGAGTGTTTTTCCCTCTTTCCTCAAGATGAGTGGCTTGCACACACACATCATCTAGATTATTGGGATTAAACATTAAGATAATATGCCTAAGGTAATTGCGTAAACCCCCTATGTACTTCAACAATGTGTCTAGTGATTGCAAATCTACACCTAACATTAGAGACCTTTTTTCTAAATTCTTGGGTTTAATCTTGCACATTTTGACCTTTAAGTTGTCTAAAGTTCTTTTAATTCATGATGGATTTCTACATATAAGCTAGAGGGTAGAATTTTCTTTCAATTTTAGTAATGAAATAAGAACGCGAAATTGAGATCTTACTGTGTTTTTTTATATCCTCTCGTGTCTTTCATTCCCACCATACTAGTGTTGCACCCTCCATTCTCAAGAAAGCTAACTGAATCTTTATGTCATCCTCTTGAAGTTTTTGAATTATGCAATAGACCTCCAACTAATGAATCCAATTATCAAACTTCTATGCATTCTCTTCACCATTATACATGGGAAGCTCAAATTCAACATCAAGTTTTAGTAAGGGTGATTTACTAGTTCCTTTTGAGGTACGTTAATAAGTATGAGTAAGGGTTGTGTTAGTGGAAGAGGATGAAGATGCCTTTGTAGAAGAAGATCAAGAAGATGGTGGAGAGGATGGAGGTTTACCTCCATTTCCATTACCTCCTCCTGAAGAACCTTCTCCTTTGGGGGGTGGGAGTTTTCACCCTATAGCCTGGTATTCCTCTCTTCATAGAGGGCCTTCACTATCTCTGTCATATCAAAGAAAGCCTTCCTGAAGACCTTCTCATCTTCTGTCATGTTTGTAGGTTCTCCTTCATGAGACATACTCACTTGAGTCTCAACTACAACTTGAGGATGAGCTAGTGTTGGATATTGTGGCAACCTTTCCCTCCTCCCCCTTGAGCCAACTTCAGGGCTTCCAACTAGCTTCACTTCTCCTCTTTTTAGTTTTAACCTTGTAAGCATGACATAAACTTGCAAACAATTAAATCATTCTGGCACAAATCAAACCTAGTGCTTTGATACCAAAAATGATCTGATTAAGAATATTAGTTTGTTGTGCTAAGATCCTCCTTAGATTATAAACAAAATTTTATTCACATGCTTAAGGATTCATGAGTTTTGCAAGTGAAAATGAGTTTTTATGTTAATTTTGTGAGCAATTTTGACATAAATAAGAAACTAAACAACATCATATAAATGTACTTAACATCACCAAAAACACATCACAACATGAATATGATAAAGGAGTTCACCCCTCATGGGCTACGTCTCCTTGGTCCAACTTCCAATGGCTTGGGCCTCTCTATTATGCTCAAATGTGTAAAAAGGTGTGTTAATAATGCTCAAATGCTTCTAAAACCTACTCCAATGAGTCAAGAATGTCAAAAAATGGCTACCTAGCCTATTTCTGCACCCAATTTGGTAAAAAACTAGAGAATTTATGACCTCTCCTTGTTTCTCCACTATTCGCTCTACAATTTTCCCAAGATCCAACACCGAACCCCCATTTTCGCCCCATTTTCTACTAATGGGCCACCAAATCTGCTGAATTTCGGGTGGAATTTTTGAATAGTTAATTTGGTCTTCGAGGCCTAAAATGTGGAAATTTAGGGTCGTATGGGGGGCCATGCGCCCAAGGGCTAGTCCCCGGTGCTGGCCCCCTCCCTCCGGCGGTCACATAAGCTGTTGGTGGTTAATGATAAGGCATTCACATGGGTGGTTTCCTCTAGCAGTCAAGTGGTTTAACATGGCTTCTCACAAGCCTTCCTCTCTGCCCTCCAAGCTCCTATTTCCTTGCACAGTTTCTCCTAGGTGATCCTCTTGTTACCAAGTGGAAGACTCTCAACCAAGTGGAACATTGATCTCTCACACTAATATCACACCCTATCAGAACTATGCAATCCTCAAGGAACCTTACCTTGATTGCATGCATGAGTTTCCTTTATAGATAAACACATGGAACTAATAGTACATTGTCCTTAACATTTAGCTCAACTGGTTCTTTCTCAGAATAGGCATGCATGAGTTACTGATGAGGGAATCTTCAGTTATCTGGAGTACACTGGTTGAGTGAATGCATGCACCAACTGACTGATAACTCACAATTGGTTCCTCAAATAGTTTGGAACTAATTTAACTGGACTTAACTCAGTAAACTGAGTTAACTAATTACAATTAAAATATAACAAAATCTTATCTCCTTAATTTAAGGGATAACTCTTGCACGACTTCAGAAAGACTTCTAACTTGAATTTCTCCAACTAATTAATCCATAATGAATTAATTAATAATTTTCAAGCAGCTGGTGAGAGTAAATTCGATTTTAATTCACAATTTTAATTCATGGACAAATTAAAATTGGAATATTCTGGATTCTATTTTTATCATTTCTTGTTGCTATTTTCAACATCTACTTCCCTTGGTACCATGTTCCCATGGATCACCTCCGCAATTCCACATTCCCTAGGGCCAGTTTCCTAACGTCTTTCTCCCTGAGATTACATACATGGGTTGTACATCTCCTAGGCTAGTAAATTCCCTAGGTCGTTATCTCCCTAGGCTAGTAACTATTCTCTTTCCCATAATCATGATCCCTATGCCAGTGTTATTTACCTCCCACTTTACGACACTCCCTAAGCCTATAGGCTTAAAGCAATGTTCAACATTGATTAAATTCTAATTACACATCTTAAATAAAATAATTATTAACTAATAGGAACATACAATTCAATGGATTTTTACCTAGAATCATGATTTTTAAGAACTTTTAGTCTTAAAGAGAAACCAGATATCTGGTGGGAGGATGTGAAGAATTTTAAAGGTAGTCGAGAAGATGAATGGACTTGGAATGAGTTTGAAAGGCTCTTCAAGAAGAAGTATTTGTCAGAAAGGTACTATGATGACATAGCTAAGGAGTTTTATGAGTTGCAGATGGGTTGCATGACAGATGATGAGTTTACTAACAGGTTCTTGGAGTTGTTGAGATATGTGCCTTACCACAAGGAGGAGAAGGCCAAGGTTCAAAGATTCGTCAATGGACTTCTAGTAGCATACAGAGACCGGATTGAGTTCGATGAGCCTAGATCATTGGAGGAGCCCATCTAAAATATAAAACATTGTTATGAGTGGTCAAAGCACAAATTTGAACATAAGTGTGACTTGAAAAGAAATGAGATAGTTAAAGTAAAATAACACCAAAGCAAGGAAGACCTCAAGATGTACATGGGAAATAAAATGTACTCCCTTAGAAGAAGTAAAACACAGTTGAGAAGGGACATGGAGAGCAGCAGACTAGAGGTGATTGTAGAGCACCATTATAGTGTTGGATATGTTGCAAGGATCATCGTAAGCATGATTGTCCGCAATATTAGGGTGGTAGACCCTAGATCTATAGTTCTCAGGAGCCGCATATGGATAGGGATGTTGTTCATATCACTCAGATTTATGGAGTTGTGGACAATAGACATGCATATCATCAGGCATCGATCATTGAAATGAACAGTAAGTTTTGTGATCAAGTTGTTTATATTTTGATTGATCTTGGATTTAATTAAAGTTATATTAATCCTAACTTGGTGGATAAGTGTGGTTTGAGAAAATAACTGCATGCAAAATCTTGGTTGGTACAGTTGCCTACAGGTACAAAGAAGAGATGTTGCCATTGGTTAAGAGCTTGTGCATTTGAGTTAAATGGTATGGTTGTAGTAGCACATTTGAAAGTATTACCATTGGGATCATATAGGATGATTTTGGGTATTGATTGGTTGTACCTTCACAGGACCAAAGTGGATTTCTTCAACAAGGCCATTGAGTGCTTGGATGATAATGGGGAAAAGAGAGTTTAATAGGGAAAGAAGAAGCCTAAATCAGTAAGGATGGTTACCACTATGTAAGCTAAGCGTAGTTGCAAAATTTTTTTTTTGATGTTTGCAGTACATATATCTAGTGACAAGGGTAAAGATGTTGAAGATGAAGAAATATTTAAGAGGTACCGTGTATTGAAGCAGTATCAGGATGTGTTTCCAATAGATATTCCAGAGTTACCTCCTCATAGGGGAGTATATTTCTCTATTGAGTTGGTGCTAGGGATAGCACCAGCATCGAAGGCACATCACAGGATGAGTACCGCATAGCTAGTAGAGTTGAAATTGTATTTAAAGGGGATGCTTGACAAGGGATACATTAGGCCAAGTGTATTGCCTTTGAGTGCACCAGTGTTGTTCGTAAAGAAGAATGATGGCAATATGAGATTGTGCATTGATTACAGGTAGTTGAAAAAGGTAACGATCAAGAACAGGTACCCATTTTCAAGGATTGATGATTTGTTTGATTAATAGAAGGGGGCATCAATTTTCTCTAAGATCAACTCTATATCAGGATACCATCAGGTACACATCAAGGAAGAGTATATCTATAAGATTGTGTTGAGGACCAGGTATGGGCATTATGAGTTTGTTGTAGTTACATTCAATTTGACTAATGCCCCAGCTACATTTATGTTTTGGATGAATAATGTGTTGCGTCCTTATATGGACAAGTATTTGGCACATAGGTATTGCGGGAATTTTGAGATCCTTGAGAGAATTGGACTAGTGGCCTGTCGACTTGCATTACCTCCAATAGTGAAATTCCATGATGTTTTCCATGTTTCATTTCTTAAAATGTATAAAAAGAATGTTGATCATGTTATTGATTGGTCTATATTATAGGTGAAGCAATAAGGAGAATTCCAGTTGGAGACTCTGTGCATATTGTAGCGGAAGTAGCTCATGCTCAAGAACAAAGCCATAGAGCAAGTTAAAGTGTAGTGGAAGTAATTTGGGCCTGAAGAAGCTACATGGGAGATGGTGGATTAGATGCAGGCCATGAATCCTTTTTTGTTTATCAGTTGAGGCAAAGCAGTTTTGGTATGATGTTTGGTATATGTTTGGCATATGTTGTGTTGATGTTTCGGTATGTGTTCATATGTATATGGATGTAATACCACCATGAGATACGTTATAAAGCTCCAATAAGTGGTATGGTTGTTATTCTATCATATTGTCATGATGTTTTGCTTTGAGCAGGGAATTCATTGTAAATACTCCAACGAGCTAAGTTATAAGGCTCCATGGGTAGTAGGTTTTCTTTTTAGCATTTTTTTTTAGGTATTGGTGTGGTTTAAAACTAAGGACGGTGTTCCCCAAGGGGGAGGGGTATATAACAATCCCTAGTTAAAATTTCATGTAATAAAATTTAATAAAGGCAAAATAAGACCACGGTTAAGGGACACTTATTCCAAGTTGAATGCTGGACAAAGATATCCTAGTGGGCATCACTAGATGTGTTTATGGCTAAGGAAATTGGCAAAGTAAATGGCTATGGCATTAAAAAGGTAAAAAGGCATTTTCGACACATTTTGGGTTAACCCTTTTCAACTCAGTCAAGTAGAGTAAGGTGAGGGGGGAAACCTTAACATGCACGTCAAATGTATAATAAACTACGTCTCTGCAGGAACAACCTCTTACGCTCCCAATAAGTTAGGATCCCTCTTCGACCTTTGAAATGAATAAGTGTTATGCACAATTACAAAAATAAAAAAATGAAAAAAAAGAAAAAGTAAAAAAAAGGGAAAAGTAAATAAGGTGAAAGAAGAGAAAGGCTTCCTACACAGAGAGGTGATGCAAGTAACTCCGTCGAGGTACTGACCAAGCTCACTGGTAGAAAAGCCATGCTTGTCTTCCTATGTGACTCCACTGGGGTATTGTCCAGGCCTGCTGGCAGCCGAGAAACACTAGAGATGAAACTAAGACTAACGACTATAATGCATATGCATCAATATACCCCTCAACCCCAATCGAAACAAATGCGTTGACTCGGATTGGAATGTGTGTCAATCGATCAAGAGCTTGGTGGATGCTACATCTTACTTCTAGAAGTGTTAGACTTGCTTTTCACGAATAAGGTCCTTTCAAAAAGTTGGAGTTCTACCAATGTGTCGCCAAGTGTTGTATCGACTACAACCACCCTCCAAAATTTTTCCTTAGCTTGATTTTGGAGCCTCCCTACCAACCTTCACAACAGTGTGTCTTTCTTTGCCAAAGTACACAAGCTCTGGTTATTTTCTTACAGAAAGATAGCCTGTTTGTTATACGAAATTTATACCTACGGATAAGTAAATATTCCCTAAGTGGGTAGTTACACTTAGAACAACAGAAGTAAAGATGTTTAACCTTTTCCTACAATAGACAGATAAGATAAAGGAACCTACTTGTGATCCTTCACTTCCTTTTATCTCCTTTGAATTGCTCCCATCACACCTGCTCAAACTGAATTTGTTCAATTGGTACCTGCCAACATAAACAAAAGACGACAACAATAAAAGCATATGATCTATATACTGCAAAAAATGGAATCAACAACATTTAAACTTACATTCATCATAGGTATAGACAAAAGTATTGGAAAAGGAACAAACAACTTTATTGATTAATAGAAGGAGAAGATACACCCAATGTAGTTCGGTCTCGTGTCACTCATCCAACGTAGTCCAAACCCTCATCACACCAATAGCACATCTATCTAGTAGCATAACATTACTTGATAATGATTTCAAGTCTCAAACCAACAGTATTTCTCTACAATTTCCAAGTTCCAGCCTCTTGATCACTATGATGAGTGGTCAATTTATAGGGAAATGCAAGTGGTTTTGTCATAAATTGGGTATTGAATGGTTTTCCATAATTGGATAGTTATTTTACATGGAGAGAAGGATGAGAGGATAGAGGGTTGAATGATCCATAGCCTATCTAAAATCGAGCTCATAGGATGAGATAAGAGTTGGGCATCCTTCTAGAATGCTCTAGAATCAAGGAATATTCCTAGAGTCCTATGTCAATTTCCCTCATCCTCGCCTAGCATAGGCTAAAGTGGGCCTAAGTGCTCTACAACGTAGGTCTGAATGGGCCTACCTGCTATGCAGAGCAGTTGCCCCTGACCAAGGTTGCATTGGTGTCCCAAAGAGGCATTTCAACAATTTGTTATACAAAATTTATACCTACGGATAAGTACATCTTCCCTAAGTGGGTAGTTACACTTAGAACAATAGAAGTAAATATGTTTAACCTTTTCCTACAATAGACATATAAGATAAAGGAACCTGCCTGTGATCCTTCGCTTCCTTTAATCTCCTTTGAATTTCTCCTGTCACTCCCACTCAAATTGAATTCGCTCAATTGGTACCTTCCAATATAAACAGAAGACAACAACAATCAAAGCATATGATCTATCTATTGTAAACAAATGGAATCGATAACATTTGAACATACATTCATCATAGGTATAGACAAAATTATTGGAAAAGAAACGAACAAATGTATTTATTGATAGAAGGAGAAGTTACACCCAATGTGGTTCGATCCCGTGTCACTCATCCAACTTAGTCCAAACCCTCATCACACCAATAGCACATCAATCTAGCAACACAACATTACTTGATAATGATTTCAACTCTCA
Source organism: Pinus taeda (assembly GCA_000404065.3). Lineage (NCBI taxonomy): Eukaryota > Viridiplantae > Streptophyta > Pinopsida > Pinales > Pinaceae > Pinus > Pinus taeda. Next base: position 568,028 of record APFE031675015.1, read on the forward strand.
AACCAATAGTATTTCTCTACAATATCCAAGTTCTAGCCTCCTGATCACTATGATGAGTGGTCCATTTATAGGGAAATGCAAGTGGTTTTGTCATAAATTGGGTATTGAATGGTTTTCCATAATTAGATAGTTAGTTTCCATGGAGAATGAGATGATAGGATAGAGGGTTGAATGATCCATAGCCTATCCAAATTGAGCTCATAAGATGAGATAATAGTTGGGCATCCTTCTAGAATGCTCTAGAATCAAGAAATATCCCTAGAATCCTATGTCAATTTAACTCATCCTCGCCTAGCACAGGCTAAAGTGGGCATAAGTGCTTTGTAATGTAGGTTTGAATGGGCCTACCTGCTATCAGATTAGTTTCCCCTGACCAAGGCTGTGTTGGTGTCCCACAGAGGGATTTCAGTAGGGTTTCAAAGTAGGAAACTTTCATGGATGAAAACATTCAATATGATGACTTGTCTAAGGCATGTAGCAACTGAAATTAGGGTTTGATGAGCCATATTTGTACTGATCTGATCATCGAGAGTGATGTGCACAAATAGACCTATAACAACTTCCCCCTAAAGCATGAAGTCGAAAATGATAATGTTGAGTGATATGCTTTATGATGTGATGAGGAGAATCTGAAGCAGATGGTGACCTGCATCAATTACAATACATAATATCATGACATCTTTGAATTTTTCATGAATTCCTGAGGGAAGTCATACCCTTACTCAACATATAAAATTTTCATTACATGTACATAAATCAGATAGTTGTCTACATATATAGGCCCATGATAGGATGACCATCTACGTAAAGCCATCGTATAGATGATTTAGTAATCTCTTGAAATCACAACCCAGATGGATGAAACTAGATGGGGTTCTTCTATCTCATCCAATCATTCGCTCAAGTATGAGTCTAACCATGTGAAAATGTGATAAGAAGTCGAACATGGGAAGTCACCGTCTAATTACCAGCTAATGATGTAAGCTGTTAACAAATGCGAGAGAAATCACTGATAATGATAATGATTCTCAAGGTACTACAGTACATTCTGCATGGTGTGAATAGGTGTTTTGATGTCGAACACCATACAAAGTCTTTCGGTCAAAGGCCTGTGATGTCAAACTATTGCCGGAAGCGAGAAACTTGTCGTTCATGTATGCAAGCCTCAAGGTACTGGAAGGGTGTTTCTAAGTCCACTTCCTGGATAATGTGTTGATGTCGACAAGCGACTCATCGCAGGAGGGCTTTTATGTATCCCCCATCAATGACATGAAATGAGTGTAATGATTTTGAAGACAGAATGTGACTGATGACACAATGTTCAAGAATGGCGGTCATGAAAATGAAGGTTTATGAGTATTGCAAAGGATGAAGTTTACTGAGTGTCTTCTCTTGAATATGTCGGCGACACTGAATGAATTGCCAGCATTGACCCAATACCAAAGTGATGGATGGTGTGATAGACCATAGGTATGATAACCATCAAGCAAATATCCCAACTCAAATAGCCACAAAGGTGAAGTGAAAGTGCCATGTTCAGGGGCGACTTGCTACTATAAATTGATTTATCCTTTTTCCATTTTCCCCAGTCATTGCTGACCAGTACCTCTTTATTTTTTTAAACAAGCTTGAGGAGGATAACATATGCTTGTAGTATAATTCCACCCTTCGAGTGAATCCATCACTATGTGATGTTTTAACGAGTCTAGAAAAGGTGAAACTCGGTCTTGTCATGATGGACAAGGTTGTCACCATTTGATGCTTTGACAAGTTTAACGACAATGAGAACCCGGTCCTTTTCATATTTAGAGAGTTTGAAAAGGGATAGAAAGAAAACTCCACAAGTAATTTTTTGTAAATTTGTCTCTCAAGTTTGAAAAAATGTAAAATAATACAAGAGAGAACCTCTTGACCATGTTTGACCAATGTATTCTTTTTTCATAAGTAATCTATCTCAGTCTAGAAAAGGGTTAAAATTACACTGAGTAGATATCGTTTCCAATCCATTTACAAGCTAAAAAGGGCAAGTGCCCGACAATATTTTCGTGTTTAAAGAGTCGAAAAATATATTGAAAGTAGACCAACTCTTTTTATTTTCTTTTAACAAGTCAAAAAGGAAAATACTCAGCGATATTTTCATTTTTTACGAGTCAGAAAAGAGCTTAAAGGTGACTCATCCTAGAGGAATGAGTGGTTGATCTGGAATTTATCCAAGACAAAGAATTAGAGGTTACAGACTCATTTGCATGGATGTGCCTATGTTACTTATGCAACGGATCGATAAGATTGCTAGAATACATAGACACTGAGGCAGTCAGAGAAAACATAACAGTTAAACATGTAGACAAAACAAGTTTAATAAGGAGTTCACCCAATGCCCCTAGGCTATGTCTCTTGGCCCAGCCTTTCAGTTGTGGCCTCTCTATTATGTTTCAAGCAGATTTTTTACAACAGTGAGCTCGATTCGAGACTCACTAAACAGGACGAAGTCAGTAGGAATGGAGTGCACATGCTTTCCTTACTGAAAATCGACCTCTAAGGGTCACAATAGTATGACAGGCCTATGCCAAGGAGTTTGCTTGAACCTATCAAGCCTACAATGGAGTACACACACTCTTCGACTCTCTCTGGCTCTGTCTAGCTCGATGCTGCCTTCAGGTCAGCTCGACTTCTACTCTCTGTTCTCTACTATTATCTTCTTGCGTCTCTGTGTGTGCCTCTCTGTGTTGTTTGTCCCTTCTGCTTCTGTCAGTTCATGGCTTTAAACCTAGTCTGTTCTTTGACTGCTCATTTCTGCTTCTCAACCTTCTGGTTTCCTTATCTCTGTTCATTAGAATTCAAAAGGCTTCAATGAGAAGGCCTAAGGAGGAGAGAAGAGAGAGAAAAATCACTCTGCTAAGATTATCCCTGACCCAGTCTAAAGATCCCTGTGCTTCCAACACTTCCCCCATTACTGGAAACCCTTGTTTCCTTGAGTTATGATGTCTTTCCATTAGTTGAGATATCTTGGAGTGAGTCATGGAAGGAGTTTGTTGAAGGTTTGAGATTGGACGAATCTGGAGGACGGGTCCACTTGGAGCCTGCGAAAGGAAGACCTAGGTGAAATCATTCCTTTCTGTACTCTAGTTATCTATAATAAAAGAAACACTTTTCTTGTTCCTGATATTAGTCTTCTTCATGCTTATGATATCAATGTTATGATGTACATATGAATGGTTGTTTCAATTGCATAACTAACTACTTTTCAATATGCTATGAAGTTGATTTCCTTATGATGCTTGGTCCATATACTACTATGCTTTCTTGAATTGATTGTTTTGTAGGTTGAAGGATCGAGAGGAACTCCAAGAGGGTTTGGACTCTGGCTGGATCTTCCCAAACGAAGGACCCCTAGGTGCACCTATCTTCATGTAGTTTGTTTATATTAGCATCATGGTTGTGTGGAATGCTTGTTTTTCTTTGTAGATAACCCCCGATCTGCTAGGGTATTGACCCAAGACCCTAGGGGACTTTGTCCCTAAACGAAATTGGCGACTCCGCTGGGGACAACAGTATTGTTGTTCCTAGTTTGGGTTTATTCAAGTCAATCAGAGCTCAACTGTTTATTTGCTTGATATGAATGAGTAGTCTATTCTTGTAGGAACTTGAACTGTAAGTTTTATTAGTTTCTTTAGACTTTTTTTTTGTTTTTTCTTGAGATCTGTTGTATACACTATTTTTCCAGTTTATAGAGGCGCATGTACACAAGTTTCCTCAAGTGAGCTCGGGTATACGCAGGTTTCCTTGGGCTGAATAGCGTATACACGCAGCTGTGCATTGACACGGTCACGTATACCCTAAAATTTTCAAGATTTTTCAAATATTTTTGTTTCTGAAGATTTGTCTGCTAGTCTGAGTCTGTCCTAAACAATTACTTTTCTGTGTCAGCCTTTATTTTTACAGCAAGTTCATGATTTCAAACTCTCTCTGGTTGTGGAAAGTATTGTTCTTGTTTTGTTTTTTTGCAAGCGTCATCATTTTTGTTTAAGCACACAAGATTTCTTTTTAGGAATCTTGGTTGTTCTGGTTTTCCAAGGCAGAAATATTGGTCTCAATCTTTGTGGCAAATCTTGTTTTGGATATCTTTTTGTTTGCGTGTCAAAACGACATCTTTGTGGCCATTTACTTTTCTTGCTTTTTGAAAGTTGTTGTATGATGATTTTGAGAATTGTCTTTCTTGATCTCGCGATCATCATCACCAAGCTCTTTTTCACTGCTTTTTTATTGTTAAGAGAATCTTGAAACACACTTTTTGTTGAGTTTTCACCCGTTTTGAGTTGTTAACTTGCAAAGTGTTTTGTTGCCTATTCTTCGATCATAAAGTTTCAGTCTTAGTTGGAGCACTTTTGAAAAGTCATTTTTGTTTTTGCTTTTGAAGAAAACTTCTTGAAAACTTGGTTTTTGCTTTCTTTGGCCTTGTTTTGATTTAGTTTCCTTTTTGCAAGTGAAAGTGCATTTTTGTTTGTCTTGAAATTTGCTTTTAGCGTTTGGACAAAAATGAGCATTAGCAACTCATATTCTATCTAAACATCTTAAGTGGCTAATTAGAATTGATAAACAAGTTACTTTCATTCTTTGATTTAGAGTAGTTTTAAGTTTGCATCAACATGTACTCATTGCATTAAGATAAATTTGCGCATCTTTTAGGGCATCCATAGTTTTGTTAATTTTTGTGAGTGTGAAGCTTGAGTAAAAGAAAAGAAAAGAAAAATTTGTTGCTTTTTTAGAAGTTCCTTAGAACCTAGTAGAAATTTCTTTCATCGAAGAACAAAATGAGTGCATTTGCATATAGTTTGGTTTTTATCAATTTCTTTTGCGTCAAAACACCATCAGTTTCATCTCCACTTATCCCTTGACTTAAAGAACAACCCATTTAAAAACAAGCGCTAATTGAAATACACTAGAACTTTTTCATAATTGTCAATTTAGACACACCAACAAGTTTTAGGATATTTTAGGGCCTTGGATTAGGCGTGTGGAGAGAAAAATCTCCAAGGCCATTTAAACCGTCAAACATAGGAGTCTAAATAGTGAGTGAAAATCAAATAGCATTAGGAAGACCAGAAAAGCTCCAGATCTGGGAGTTAAGCACGAGGGTTTTTGAAGATAAGGAAGAGAGATACCCCCTCTCCTACTTGTCGGATCTTACCTCACAACTGTTCTGCCTAGCTTCTGACACGAGTTGGTAACCTTAGTTGCTTCTCCTAGGGATCTACATAGGTGGTTGCGGAGGGGAATCCCATGGCACCTGAGGTCGACCACTCTCAACGGTACTACTGGAGGGCACCCTTGCGAAGCTTGGAGGCTTGCACCAGCGCAGGCTATTATTAGGAGGTCAACGTAACTTCCTCTGTTACCTTCACTGATAGGACTGGGCCATCATTATCCCAAACTATCTTCTGAAGGCCCCTTACTTCACTTTCTTGTATTTTGGTGTCCAGTCCTCATCACCCGGAGCAGAAATACTCGAAAGTTGTTTGACTGGCTGACATCTTTTAGGGACTTTTTAGTGTGTTCTTTGTGCTCTTAGTTGGCCTAGCTTTCATTTTTTCTTGAGTCTTTAATTAGATCTAATAAAAAATTCAAAGTGGTTGACCGATCACCTAGACGGTCTCGAAGACTTCATGGTCGTTCACCACCAATTTTAGAGCCTTCTCCTAGAAGGCGCATAGGTAATGCTGCCGGTGGGTTTCATCCTGTGGAAGGTGATGCATCGGGGATTGATCCTCCCCTCGAGGGCATTAATGTTCAGGATAGCCTTGTAATTCCACAAAACTAGAGAGGAACACTCCAGTTCTTTCTTGAGTTCTCTTTCAATCAGAAGATAACATAGAGGTAGAAGAACTCCCAGAGTCGTTAGCGGCTCCAAATTCTCCTCTATCTTCTAACCATCTAGACATATTACAATACGTTGCGACTTCGATGCATAGACCATCGAGTCCAGGTCATATTACGCACTTATCTTCGATGACCACCACTGGAAGCATGGTTTCTACTACAAGTGCTACAACCATGTAGACTCTAACATCAGTACAAGGGGGAGGAATTATTTCCATCCCTGCATCTCTATTTAGGTATTTTACTAGCACATCCTTAGTTGGGTCTACCTCCATTACTTCTACGAGTGGAAATTCCCAAGCCAATGCTTTTAGTTCTGGATTCTTCCCGTTTGGCACCCATTCACAGGGTATTCCGTCAGTTCCATTTAGTACCTCCACATCCATGATGGGTGGGTCGGCTTCATTTTAGGGTTTTCCTTTTGGAGGTGATCATATACCACATTCCACCTCGACAATAGGATCTATGCCTTTTTCTTCTACAGGACAAGGAAGCAATCCCTTTCAAGGTTGGGCTAACCCTGTGATTAGTGGTGTAGGAACTGGGAATCCATTTGTTAGCCAACAAGGGAATATGCCGTACTCCACAGTTAGTTCATTTCGAAGTATTCCTCCCTTAGTTTCTACTTGGAATCCGTATCAGGGGTTATCAACTCCTTATAATCCTTTAGGAGGGAGCTTTGCTAGTTATGGAGGTTTTTCAGTCGGAGTTGGTCAAACTTCGAGTTTTGCTAGATCACAAGGTTTTCCTTTTGGTTTAGTTGGTTCTACTAGTTACTTTAGGTAGCTTGGTGCCTTCCAAAATCCAGGCCAATCTTTTCAAAACTTTGGAAGCTCCGCCCAATCTGGGTGGAATCCCCAAAGTCCTCCTAGGCTTCCTTTTCTGGCAATGTTGAATTTGCCAGATCTCACGAAATTAACAAACAATCCAATCAAATACAATCTAGCCTGGCCTCCGATCCCAACCAAACTCCCTTCGAACATTCCAAAGTTCAAGGGGAAGGGCGGTGAAGACCCGGGTGACCATGTAACCACATTCCATTTGTGGTGCTCATCAAACTCCCTTATTGATGGCTCGATTAGGTTGAGACTTTTTCAGCGCACCTTGACTAGCAATGCGGCCAAGTGGTATATAGAGTTGCCAGGGGACAACTTTACATCTTTCACTGATTTGGCTAATATTTTCCTAAATCATTTCTAGTTGCTTGTCCGTTATGATGCCGGAACTGAACTTCTGGCCAATTTTCGTCAGGACACCACAACTCATATTTCTAATCATATTCAGGAATGGAGTTGGAGAAAGATGCTCATTAAAGTTGAAATTCCTTCGGAATACCATCTCAAATGGTTTTTGAAATCTTTACAACTTGAAATCTCTAAGGATGTCTCTCTGTCCGGAGTCTATTCTGAGGAGCAAGCTATTTTCAGGGCCTAACAGTTAGAATTGATTTATTCTCAATCTGGGATTCTACAAAAAATCTTGTCAAATGCTCTTGGGACTAAGGTTGATATAGCCAAGTCAAAGCCAAGTCCCCATGCAGATGGTATCGTTGGATCTGTAGACACAAATGTGGTGAACCTATTGAGCCAATTGCAACAGTTGTCTTTACAAACTGCTCCTAACAATCAGGTCACATCGTCTAACCCTTTGTCTTCTCAACCCTCTTCTGTTAATGCCGTCCAATCTGCTAACCCCAAAGGAAATCAAAATTCCAATGGGAAAAAGAAGGGACGCGGTAAAAAAAAGAGTCAAGATGGGAAGACTGAGGCAAATACTCCTGGCAATAATGCGGGTAGTGGTGGAAATGAGTCTAAAAAGAAAGTCAAGTTTCCATGCAAGCTATGCAGTGGAGACAATTTAACTCATCTTTGCCAAAAAATTCAAGACGCTCAGTGCCTGTTAGGGCAGCACGAGACTTCTAGCTCTCAAGCTGTGTTAACCAACCCTTTTCCCCAAGGGCAATAGATGCTGACTAGCGCGAATTCAATTCCTGGTACCTCTGCAGGGGGCAACCAGGAAGGGGATAAATCATCAAATGTTTTCATGATGGGTTCTAATGTAAATGTGGCCACACAGCCACATGATTATGGCGAAGGTGAAACATCCAAAGACAAAACAACTCTCGAAACTACCAATCCACATCATATTGAGTGACCCTCTGTCAAGACTATACCTAGGATACCGAAAGGTTCCACTAAATGCGCGACTATCAACCCTAATATTAGGGCAGCCCAGAATTACTCCATTGTTGAGGATCTGGCGCAAAGTCCATGTGCAATGTCCTCTTTAGAGGTGCTCCAGTCATGTCCCGCTCAAAGAAGTGCCTTGTTGTTGGCAATGGGGGAAGTGGATCCAAATAATTCTTTAGCTCTCACTTTTGATATGCATAATGTCAAAAAGAGACTTCCTCATCATATGGATTTCCATATAAAGTCTACCTACCGGAAAACTAATATTTTTCGAACGGTTATAGATGAGGGAGATTCCACGTGTGTTATTTCTATGTCATGTTGGAAGGCCATTGGATCACCTTTGGTTGTTCCTTCACCTACCCTCTTGACAGTGTTTGATGGTCATTCTCATTAAACATACAGGATTATCCCAACCTTTCCTATATGTGCTGGAGGGAAGGTCGTTAATATCGAAGTAGAAGTTATCGATGCTAACATAGATTACAATCTCCTCTTAGGAAGGAACTAGATACACGAAATGGATGTCGTTGTTTCGACCCTATTTTGTGTCATTTGATTTCCTCATGAGGGGAGAATTGTTAAGGTTGATCAATTGGATTATTCTCCAATTGATCCTAGAGCAACTTGAGACTCTATTGTTCCCTTAGTGGATAACCCTCATCTACCTACTGAGAATTTAGGAGTCAGGATGTACTCTTCATTGATGGGTACGTTTGATCTTCCCCCTCCTACAGCTAGAATAGACACAATTTCATCCTCCAAGGACCCTTTATGGAAAGAGTTTGTTGAAGCTCATTATTTTTCAGATCCTGGAGCCTTATCTTCATTTGTTACCACATCAGATGATGGCAAGGTGGGTGGAATAGAATCTTGTATGTCTGCAGCAGAGCTTAGATATGAATTTATCAGTAACTCTACAGATGACCATACTATTCCTTCCTCAGAGAAAGAGTTAGATGGTGATGTGGCTCATATTCGGACCCTTGATTCCACTTCTGCATTGGATTGCTTGGATATTTTTTTTCCATCAGAAGAAGTGATATTCGAAGCAATGACGGTTGTAGATCGACCTTTGGAATATTTACATCATCATTTATATTTCCGTCCTCCTTTGCATGAAGTTGAATCTAGGTCCTCCAGTTTGACTAGCGATGTTTGTACGGTTCCTTTGGCTCCAACATAGTTATTTGCTGAAGGAAGTATATTGATTGGTTCGATAATTGTACCGATAAACATCCCTAGGAGCAAGCTGGTGAAGCCCCCTGATCAGCTCTACCTTAAGAAGTACTTTTCTTAGCAGTTAGGCAATGGCTTCTTTGTACATTTTGTATGTTTGTACATATATCATCGAGAATTTTTTGATATCGACACATTTTGGTTTGCTATGGCAGGTGTTGATGGATGACTTGGTCTATTTTGGATTCGTTGATGGTGCTAGTCGACACACTTGGAACCTCGCTTCCGTAGCTTGGGTAATCTACTATCCAACTGGTTAGTTGATGGTGTCAAGGGTAGTATGCATTGGTCCTGCTTCAAATAATATGGCTGAGTATACTTCCATCATTAGTTTACTATCCAAAGCAATTTCTTATGAAATCAATTCGTTGGTAGTCTATCTTGATTCACAATTGATAGTGTCACAGTTGAATAACATTTATCAGGTAAGGGATCCATGTTTATATCGCCAGTATTTAAGGGTGAGGTTGTTGCAGCGATCATTTACTTACATTAATTATCCGCACATTCCAAGATCTCATAATTGGTTAGCTGATTCTATCGCTAATCAAGCATTAGACTGGCATATCATTCATTCATCACAATAAAATCAAGCATCAAAAAGTCGAAACTGTATATATATATATATATTATATTATAATTATTATATATATCTATATATACATATATATCATAAAATATCTTGAGTGTACATAAGTGTGTCCAAAATAATATACAAAAATTGGGACTCAAATTCCCATAATCATGTCCAGTACATTTAATGCCCCGACTCAGGATGAGTGGCTAAGTATGCGACTATTGCTTTGGCCACATGCCTAAGAGTGCAAACCCAGTCTCGTGGCATGCCAACCACATGATGTTGCATGTCTATAGGGAGATTCTAACCTCCATCGGTACTCGGTGAGTTAGTCTCACCAAATGCCGTTGAACTGTGTGTAGAAGTCACTCTGTGTCCGCAGCCGCCTCTTTGGCTCCTCGACCGCGATGTCCATGCCGTGGGAACCCATCTGGTCATACTGGCCCCATATCTGAAACATGATCATCATATTAGTCATTTGAATCCTATCAAAAATATTTTTCAAAACTCATTATTATTTGAAAAATCATAAAAAAATCATAAAAATCATAATAAAAAACATTTGTTACCTATATCGCCCCATGCTACGGTTAGTGGTAAAGCTAGATCGGGATCCCCTCGGAAGTCAAACCCAGCATAGGGTAGTCATCTACGATGATGATCTACAACTCCCACCAGAAGAAGAAGTCATCGTCGAAAGCAGTCCATGGAACGTCTCCACCCCTAGTCGTTTCATCAAGTTAGCCCACTTGTGCATTCGTGGATCTCGTCGGGTGCTGATCGAAATAGATACTCTAGGACAAAATGTTGGGACCCTGTCAAAGAAGAAAGAGCACAAAATAGTCCTATACCTGAAGTTTTTGGTCTGCCCCTTCTTGATAGAAGTAAGCTGGCTCTTCAGCTTGGTGAGAAGAGGAGTACACCAATCAAATACGGTGGTGAGACAGTCTACCGCCAAGCTCATGGCTAGTCATGAAGCCTGGTGTAGGGAAGCTGATCCATTCACTCTGGCTATAGTGAACAGGATGATCCTCAGTGATAAACTCTCTACATGCTTGATTGGAATTTGACTTCAAACCTTTTCTGGATGACTCGGGTAATATATATGCACGTAGTCCTCGATAGAGAGACTGCCTTGTGATCTGCCCATGGAATGCACTACCTCTCCCCTCTGGGAAATGCCTGTGATGAAATAAATATCCTCGATCTCTATCTTGAGTGGCATTTGATCAATCATAAATGGGTCATCCTCGATGCTCCAGTAGTGAATGAGCATTTCAAGCAGGCAGGTGTTTTCTTTCATGTTTGGCATTTTAAATAATTTTAGCAAACTGCACCCTCTTAAGGCATCCAAGGCATTAGGATCGTTCATAACCTCATCATCCACTAAGGAATGCTCTCTTTCTCTCCAAGTGACTGTCATCCTGAAGAAAAAACAAATTTGGACTGTTAGATTTTTGTTTTGAAGTTTTCACAGCTTATACGCGGGTCCGTTTCATAGATAGTCGCGTCTAGGGCCTGCATTTACGCAAGTTGCACATAGCCAACCCGCATATACCCCGCGACAAATTTTTTGACAATAATTCAACAGTGAAACTTGAATTAACAATTCTAAAACCATTCACAATTGAATGAAAGATAAGTTTAAGGGTTACCTGGTGATTTTGGGAAGATTTGAATGGTCGAATTTGGCGTATGGAAAAGTTTACTCCTTTTGCTCCACTCCTTTTCTCTCAAATCAAACGGTGATAATGGTGAGTCCAAACACTATTTTATAAGCTTTGAAAATGTCAAATTTTTTCAAAACTTGATTTTGTTTTTTCTCATGTAACTTTTAACTTGGGAGCTTGGAATGTCGAGAATGGTTTGGTTTTCAGGACATTTTGGATGATTTTTTGACAGTTTCGAGACGGTTCCATGACTGCTGACCCATCATGGCAGGTATCGTTTTCTCATTTTCATATAGGTTAGGGAAGCCATTTTTCTGTTTCATTATGCATACTAGCCTCCATTTGTCGATACACTTGCCATAGGGTTGATCACATCATGTTATGGTTCGTAAACCATCTTCACTCACCGATTTTTTAAATCATGACACGATGGTAGAGCCATCCTTTTCATGGGCATCGTAGTTAGCACCTCACTGACATTTGTTGCCCATGCTGATTCAATTTGAGTAGGCTCAGGAGTCCTCTATAGTCCTTCCATGACTTATGCGATCAAGACTCATTCCTCTTTGCTTCTTCGCGTCGTTATGGCCTTATACCCTAGAGGCTCCTTTGTGTCGAGTTATACTACTGCATTGCATTTTGACCATTTGCACCTTTTGGCCTTGAGCTGGCTTCACTTGGACTTGTGTTTAAGCCAACTTTTGACCATGACGACTGCAAAATCAAACTTGCATTCCCTTGAATTCTGCAACTTGACACACCTTGACCCATGGAAGGAACACACCTTTGAGTGTCTTTAACCAATTTTCACCTCCCTACATTGAGCATAGGATTGTTCCAATCCCAGGACCTAGACCATCTATTTCACCAACACTCATTCTTTCCACTGTACTATAGCATTCTTTTATTCTTTTTCCAGCGTAAAGAAAAAGACAAAAAAATTATATATTCCAAAAAGAGTGGGAACGGGACAATATTTCCACTTATTGTTGGTAGCTAGAGTCAGTCGTGTCACCCTTTAACAAAGCACTCAAAACAAAGTCTCCTTTGTTTGGGTGGGATTAGTTTGACTTAGGTACGCCTTAAGCTTGGTATTAAGTCAACTCTCCCCTGATTGGTTATCTCTTCCAATCATATGGAGGGCTCGTTCGTGCCTCCTGCATGACGAACTTATACAGAGTCATCATATGCTGCCACATAGTCACATTGAGTCGTGCTTTTGTTCAAGGGAAGTCAGCCTGATTTGGCCTCTCTGTGGTGTCTCTTGACTCATTTTTCAGTTGGCCATCCCTGGTTGTTAGTGTCTTGTCTATCATCACATCAGTTATATTGGTCCTTTACTCATGCTAGTTTGAGAAGGTCTCTATTGACTGCTTGCTGGCGGGTCTTGTCCTTATCAATGATGACATCTTGCTTTGAGGACAAGCCTAGAGCCACACCCTAGCCCTATTTTCATTATTGATAGGTCACCTTGTGCTCAACATCGATCAATATCATGGGTCTTTGACTGAGTGGTTTCCCTTGTGTTCGACATCAAATTACACTATCACACATTGGGATTTGTACAGTACCTTGGTTTCCATTTGACCCTATTGGTGGATACCTCGCCTCTGTGTCAGCTTTCATTATTGGTTGGTTCAGAGGGTTTTTGTTGTGCGCTAGCCACATCTTGTGTATGCCATAAATGTGCTTTAGTCGGTTACTACATATTTTTTCGTCCGATTCCTTCCACATTATTGGCCTACGGGTTACACTCGTGCTAGATTGATGAAGGATGCCTTAATGCCTTCCTTCTAACGGATCTTTCCCTATCGACTATGACTCATTGCTCTAGGGCAAAGATCTAGAGTCCATTTGGCAATACCTTGGGGTTTGTAGTCATTAGCGGTAGATCATTCGCTATCGAAAGTGGGAAACCATCATTGTCTCCTGATTGATATATTCTTACAGGTGTTTGACTCCAGCTCATCTATTCACACTTGTTAGATTGTATTGGGTACCTTGACGCTCATTATCATTATCGGTGAGTAGTCTCGCGTTTGTTAATGGTAGACATCAATGACCGATGATCAAACGATTTCTCACATGGTCGACTTTAGATAATTTATTCCCATGGTGTAGAAATGTACCACGGCGGTCGGTGAAGACCTCAGGTGGCATCAACATTTATTGGTTCACTTGATAGTTGCTCCTATTGCTGCTAGTTGATACCACTCCACGTTATGTGTTGTAGTTATTCATGGCAACATTCTATGTGCTGGCACCTGAGTTTGTAGTGTAGTACCATCTTGCTCCATCATGTTCATTTGGTACTTTTTGGATCAGTCTTTGATATCAGTGATTCGATTCATCCTTCAGCATCATTGACATTCTTATATGTGATATTCATACATGTACTTGTTCGATCATGATTAGATGATCCATTATGTATTTTCCAGTCTTTTATACTTGTATACTTAGTAGATCCGCTTGTACTTGATATGCAGACATGCTTTACTTTCTCTGAGCATGGGTATGCCCGCCTCAGACGATGTTTCTTTCTGATCTCCTTTTGTGGCTTGGCAGGCTGAACTCTGGTGAAGTCCTGCTCAGTTTTTGACAGGTTTCTTTTTCATGCATGTACTTAATACATTTTGGCCATCATGTAACCCTTCTGACCTCATATATTAGGGGGCATCTGTTATAGATCCAAATCTCACTCTTGATGTTTGTGATGTTGCACTCATGGCCTAGGGCAACCCCTCCTTCTAGACCTAGTCCAAATACTTAAAAAACAATGTTTTATTCCCTATATGCGACATTGCCCTGAGCTAAACGCATGTGTACGCGGGTCTGTATATACCCAACCCGTGTATATGTCTTAAAACACTTAAAAAAATTAAATCTCCTTAGTTTCGGGTAGAGATCACGGGTTTTACCTATTGATTATCTATTAGTGCCCGTGGCCCAACTGTTCCCAATGAATTCCCAACTAAAAAACTATTTTGGGAGAAGTATAAAAAGGCTTCAATGGGAAGGCCTAAGGAGGAGAGAAGAGAGAGAAAAATCACTTTGCTGAGATTATCCCTGACCAGGTCTGAAGATCCATGTGCTTCCAACACTTCCCCCATTATAGGAAACCCTTGTTTCCTTGAGTTATGATGTCTTTCCATTAGTTGAGATATATTGGAGTGAGTCATGGAAGGAGTTTGTTGAAGGCTTGAGATTTGATGAATCCAAAGGATGGTTCCACTTGGAGCCTACGAAAGGAATACTCAGGTGAAATCATTCCTTTTTGTACTCTAGTTATCTATAATAAAATAAACACTTGTCTTGTTCCTGATATTAATCTTCTTAATGCTTATGATATCAATGTTATGATGTACATATGAATGGTTGTTTCAATTGTATAACTAACTACTTTTCAATATGTTATGAAGTCGATTTCTTTATGATGCTTGGTCCATATACTACTATGCTTTCTTGAATTGATTGTTTTGCAGGTTGAAGGATCGAGAGGAACTCCAAGAGGGTTTGGACCCTAGCTAGATCTTCCCAAACGAAGGACCCCCAGGTGCACCTCTCTTCGTGTATTTTGTTTATATTAGCATCATGGCTGTGTGGAATGCTTGTTTTTCTTTGTAGATAACCCCCGATCTGTTAGGGTATTGACCCAAGACCCTAGGGGACTTTGTCCCTAAACAAGTAAATCATTCATTAATCTCATGAAAGTAGTAGGAGCATTAGTTAAGCCAAAAGGCATAACTAGCCACTCATACAATCCCTGCTTTGTTTTGAAAGTAGTCTTCCATGCATCTTACTCTGCAACTCTGACCTCATGATAGCCACTATGCAAGTCTAACTTGGAAAAATAAATAGCTTCTTTCAACTGATCTAATAGATCATCTATGTGAGGAAGGGGATAACAATTTTTTATCGTTATCTTATTCAATGCTTGGTAATCAATGCACATTCTCCACGAGCCATCTTTCTTTTTCACCAAAACAATTGGGGACCCACATGGTGATGTGCTAGGTCTGATGAAACCCTTCTCGAGTAGCTCCTGTACCTTCTTCTTGATTTCTACATTCTTTAAAGCGGACAACCTTTTATACCTATGGTTGCGATTGTTGCTTCATCTCCTAAGTCTGACCCCAAATCCTTTTGAATAGTTGCAACAATCTTCTTCTTCTTGCCCTCGAACTTCTTAGCTTTCAGCTCTGTATGCAGAATCCAACAGTTTTCCTCATCATGTCCATCTTTCTTACAGTGAGTGCATCAAGACTTGCTTTTTTATATAGTGTTTGTCTTCCTCTCTTTCCATTTCTGTTTTCTTTTCTCCTTATTTTTGCTTGCAGTGGGTTGGGATGATCCCCCAAATTTTTGGTTCCCATTCTTACCTCTAGCTTCTAGATGTGTAGCTTGAACAGATACCTCATCTATGCTAGTGGGATTAAACATGAGGATAGTGTGCCTCATGTAGCTGTGTAGACCACTTATATACTTCAACAGAGTCTCAGGTGAGTCTAAAGAAATTCTTAGAATCAAATGTCTTTTCCTAAATTCTTGGGTGTAACCTTGTACACTTTGCCCTTTTAGTCGTCGAAGAGTTTGCCAGCTCATCATGGCTTGCTGCATGTAGGCTGGTGGATAGAATTTCTTTTTAATTGCAGAAACAAATTCACTCTAGACAGAAAGAGTCTTACCATGTTTCTTCATGTTAGCTTGTGTCCTACCTTCCCACCATACCAGGGCAGTGCCTCCAAGGCGTAGGTTGGCTAGCTGAATCTTACTCTTGTCTAAGTCAATGCTCTACAGTCTGCAATAAGCATCAATCTGTCTGATCCAATTATCCAGCTTCTCTGCATTCAACTCTCCATCATATATTGGTAAATCAAATTTAACATCTAATTTAATAAAAGATGTCTTTTTTTTTTCTTTTTTTCTTCAGGGCTATTAGGAGGCGTGAGAATTTTTTCTTCTTTCCCTTTTCCTTTAGAGTGCTCATGGAGGAGAGATTCTTCTACTCCTTTGTCTTGTTTAGAGCTTGATGAATCTTCATCTCTATGTTTCTTAAAGTCCCTATACATTTCCTCCACCATGGATTTCAGCGTCATAAAACTATCCATGAACTGGGGGTCTGATTCCAAGGGATTTTCTTCTGACATTTTCCTCTTAGAATAGACTCTTCCAATCTCTGGGTTAGTTTCAGCCAATTCTCCTTCTCCTAATTTAAGCTTTGATCCAGTTAGCATTCAACAACAAAATCCAACACAAGCTTATCTAACCTTATTAACCTAGAGCTCTGATACCACTTGATCTGGAATTTATCCAGGACAACGAATTAAAGGTTTTACAGACTCATGTGCATGTATGTGCCTATGTTACTTATGCAACAGATCGATAAGATTGCTAGAATACATAGAAACTGAGGCAATCAGAGAAAACATAACAGTCAAACATATAGACAAAACAAGTTTAATAAGGAGTTCACCCAATGCTCCTGGGCTACGTCTCCTGGTCCAGCCTTTTAGTGGTGGCCTCTCTATTATGTTTCAAGCAGAGTTTTTACAACAGTGAGCTCGATTCGAGACTCACTAAACCGGATGAAGTCAGTAGGAATGGAGTGCACAAACTCTCCTTACTGAAACTCGACCTCTCAGGGTCACAATAGTATGACAGGCCTATGCCAAGGAGTTTGCTTGAACCTCTCAAGCCTACAATGGAGTATACACACTCTTTGACTCTCTCTGGCTCTGTCTGGCTTGATGCTTCCTTCAGGTCAGCTCGACTTCTACTCTCTGTTCTCTACTATTATCTTCTTGCGTCTCTGTGTGTGCCTCTCTGTGTTGTTTGTCCCTTCTGCTTCTGTCAGTTCATGGTTTTAAACCTAGTCTGTTCTTTGACTGCTCATTTATGCTTCTCAACCTTCTGGTTTCCTTATCTCTGTTCATTAGAATTTCTCTGCTCTGCATCTTCATCACTGGGTAATGCCTCGCAGGGAGGTGGCCACCTGTTTCCCAAACAAACTGGGTGTCAAATTCCTTGAATCATTTTTGAATGGTCATTAATTACGTTTGCTTCAAGATCGCCCGCGAATCATGAATCGTTTGCAACTCATCATCCACATCAGACTTCAAATCCCCTGTCATCTTGCTTTTTGACCTGTCAAATCTAATCAGTCATCGGGACGCATCTCCACCATTGATTTGGGCACCCCCTAGATCCTACGGTCATCCTTCATATCGGGCAGACAAGTCACACAGTGTTTACCCGTCCGCTGCGAGTAGTTTTCTCTCTCATCTGTCTGATGCGTGTCACTCGATGTGTGGCATCGGACAGGACTCAGTCAAAACTTCTTACCGCCTCGAAGCCTTCCGATATCCTGTCGGTTTGGGGAATCCCGTGCTACAAAACTGAAACAGTTACTTTTTTGAATTTTATCGTGATTTCAGGTCCGGGTGCTTCAAGGCTTTCCTTCACTGAGGGGGACACCCTATGATACGCGATTAGTGCTTAGTGCTAATCTCGTATCAGAATCGACCTCTGTTTCCCGAATTAGCCTCTGATTTTGCTAGTTTTGTGCCATTGTGCTTTACCATGGGCCAATGATCTGCGCACTTGAATGAGGGTCCTCGTTGCTCCACTCTAGCCACAACTGTAACTATTACAAGGATTCCTTCTGATAGATTTGAATTTTCTAAGACTTGAATATTTTAGCATAATTTGAAATAGTCATGAAAACTTAGAGAGTTTTTAGGATCGAATTCGGATAAGTGGTATAAAGGGTAGCAACTGGTTTCGTTGATGTTGGAACTTATCAAAACATGTTGATTTATGTGAAGAGGCTGGCTAATAAGACCACTCAATGCAACTATTCCTCAAAAAGGGTAAAACAGCCAAGTGAAAGCTTATGATTGGCCAAGAAGATAGTGATGATGGAAGGAGAAAAACCAAGGCTCATCTAATGGAAAATGATAAAATGGCAATCACGAGGGTTAAAATGGAGATGGGTTCATTCTTACACAAGCTTGAACCATATGGAACTATGCCTGGATTTAGTTTCATGTTTACACAAGCTTGAAAAACCATGCTTGACATTGGTTTACATGCCCCAGCATGATGACTAGATTTTAAGTGCATTCCCCCCAAGCTTCATTACATTCACCTAAATAGACTACTCAGGTGGATGGAATGAAGGTTCATTTACGAGATCAAGTGAAAGACTCAACTGGGATTTTACGAGATCTAATCAAATATTCGAATTGGAACTTTGCTCCAGGGGACCTTGTTTCATTTTTTAATGAGATTGACACAAGACAAGGAACTCTACTCAAATTGCCTATTTCATTTTTTAATGAGCTTGACACATGAAAATAAACTATGCTTTGGGACCTGTTTCATTTTTTTAATGAGGTTGGCACAGTAAAGGAACTATCCTCATATTCCTTGTTTCATTTTTTAACGAGCTTGACATAAGACAAGGAACTATGCTCATGATTCTTTGATCACGACCCATAAGAGGTCATGACCTCCAAGAGGTTCTCATCAGATGGGAGAACAATTCTCTGGAAGGGATATGTAGTAAGGTATCCATTAGAGAGATTTGGTTCCAATGGCCCCAGTACATAATGCACAACATCATGGAATTGATGATGGTTGACTGGAAGCCATATTTGGGCCATGAAATGAAAGATGGTCAATGGTAACAATTCTTCCTTAATGCAAGAAACACATCACTCGAAAGGGTGTTGAAACAATAGCTCCCATGTCATAAACATATTCGTGCCCAAGAAGTAAATTGTAATCTAAAGGGCCTAGGACTACCATCACATTGAGATAAACAATTTTTCCTCCCAAAGTAACCGGCAAGTGAGGAAGGATCCCTAATGGTTGTCTAGTTCCTCTATTAAAAGCCAACTAATTTTGGGTAACAGGCCCAAGTGGCAATGAACCAAGCGCCTGCCAAGCAGTGGACAAAAGGATACTCACAGATGCACCTTCATCTATAATAGTGCTAGATACAATCATATTATAAATCTATACTATGATCTGGAAAGGTAGATAAGAAAGAAGACGACATCCTGCCAGTCGATTCCAATCAAAGGAAGTGACTAGACTACTTGGAGGGGGTACCATAAGAATGGGATAATTACCCCCTTGAGTTATGAGAATGGGAGTATTTTCCTCCTGTCTTGATGGAACAAGAGGGTTGCCTCCAAGCTCATTGGAATATGAAGAAATGAAAATAACCCGAGTGGTATCATACTTACTCTCTACGGGAAAGGTATGATTAACTAAAGGTGAAATCGGGTCAACTGTTTCCTCGACCTGTGATTGGTCAGGTATACACTCATGGAATTCACATTCAGAGAGAGTGGTTTTGACTGACGATTGATTTGTGTTAGTCACTTCATCAACTAGTGAAGGATTAAGGGAGAGTCTCCTGTAACCAAATGGAAATCACTGCAGAGAAGAAGGATGGTTATCCAACACTTTTTGGGCTTATTTGAAACTATGCTTAAACGAGAGCCTAACATATATTGAAGACTGTTAATTACTACTCATCGAATTATATAAATTTTTAAGGGTTGCATAAAGAAGTAAAAGATTGTGAAAACGTAATTGTAACAATTATGAACATAACGAAAATTCCAAACAACCATAACACTGTGAACAAAACAAGATTTGGTATTAATAAAATGTATATATAACAATTGTTTCGCTAGAATTGTATTAAAAAATAAATTCATTGTGACGACTCCAAAATTATTAATGGACCAAACTGGAAATTTACACTGATATGGCATCCAAAATATCAGTCAAGGCCTCTTATGCCTTACATTGCAACTATAGCAAGAACCCTTGTCGCTAAAGGAAAAACATAAAGAAAAAGCATTGCTTCATTTAAGATAGTTTCATAACAGACATAAAGTCCCAAAAAACCCTAACTCAAAAATCTATACCTCGACACGTTGCAAGCAGCAATTAGGCACCTTAGGTTTAGGATATTAGAGTTGGGAATATACCATCTAGAACCCCTGTGAAGGTGTGCATGCAAGTGCCAAAACCCAGTCGAGGGTAGAAATCCTCATAGATTCATATGTCAACCAATATTGTAACATAACTGCAAACAAAAGAAGGATAGGCAGCAAAATACATGTGTAAGGAGGTTTCTGGGTTCTGAAACCCTTAGTCTTTGTCCTCAAGATTTGAGTCTAAAGACACCATTTTCCCCAAGCCAAGAAGTTTGTTGGTGGGAGGACACCTGGTTTAAACACAACCGTGAAACAGAGAAGGACATATAATTATATATTCCTAGCAATGGAAAAAAAATAAGAAAAAATGATTTTGAAATCATTTTACCTATATAGGTGAGCATTCTAAACTCTACAGAGGTTAGAATAGACCATAGTGTTGAAATCTTTTACAGGTTCCAGCAGTGGAAAAATGAATTGCGGAAATGAGAAACAAAACCATGAAATTTGCAACCCTCATGGAGAAATCGGCCAAATTTTAGTGGTTAGGACCATCCTACTATATGTTTGTTTCCACCTTCCATTCTACCAGAGAAGCCTTTATTTCTGAAGGACAAGACTCCAAGTCCCCTTATTTTGATGTATTTTGTGATTCTTTAATAAGAGAACAAGAAAAATTCTTACATCTTGGTCTTCTTAATACTGGAAACTCTTCTAAGAAAGCCTTAATAGTCTAGCAGGAACCAAGTTCAAAGAATTCTAGGAGGAAGCATCCTAAAAAGAATGGTCCTAAACTAAACAAGGGTTCTAAGCAATTTTAGTCTCAAAATGACAAATCAACTCAACAAAATGATAAGTCAAATAAAAACATAGGGAAGAAGATTGATAGACATTGCAACTTTTGTAATTGTGATGGCCACTTAGAGTCCAGATGCTTTAAGGAGATGGAAGCCTTGGAAGAAGCAATGAAGAAGCATAACATCCATTTGGAGAACTCTTCAACTTCAACTTCATCTTCAGGAATAACACTTTCTACATGTTTTTCTCAAGAATCTCGATCTGGTTATGCACTAAATGTATCTTCTTCTACTCATTCTCATGAGCAGCTCATTGATTCTGGAGCTTCTTATCACATGGCCAAAAACAAAGCCATGTTTTCTTCTTTAAATTATTGTAACACCAAAAATATATATGTTGGTGATGATAGATCTCTTAATGTTGTAGGGACTGGAACTAATCATCTAGACAATGGTCAATTTAATGATGTATTATGTGTTCCTACCTTATCCTGCAACCTTCTATGTGTATATTAGATAACTCATTCAGGGGAAGGTAAAACCATTGAATTTTCACCTCGTGATGTTATAATTAAGGACCTAATAGATCCTAGAGAGATTTTAGTTACTAGCATTGATGACGATTCTTTAAGGTTGTATAAGTTTAATAAATTTGGGTCACCAACTCTTCCGTCGGTATTTGTTGCTCATAATGATGAAGTGAGCAAACTTTGGCAAGAGAGATTTGGTCACTTAAACTATCACTCCCTTCAAAATCTATGTAAAGAAAATATGGTGACATGTTTTCCTATGGTATCTTGCAGAGATGGTGTTTGTTCTAGATGTGTACTCGAAAAACGTCATCGGAATAGTTTTGAAAAACATGCCTCTTGGCACACCTCAAGTCCCTTACAGCTTGTGCATAGTGATTTATGTAGTCCACTTCCAGTTGTTTCATTCTCTGGTTACAAGTACTTCTTAACTTAATAATTTTTAATATTTAATAATTTTTAAAATTAACATAAAACTATATAATTCAAATTATTTTACATTTCCATAGTAAACCTAAAACTTAATCATTTGATTAACATCTAATAGATTTTAGAATTAATATAAAATTATATTAATTTGAAATAAATTTTAACATTTCCATAGGAACCTAAAACTTATCATTTTTAGCATTTCTATAAAAACCCAAAATTTAAACCAAAATAAATTTATATACATAAACTAATTTCTAACGAATATGATGAAATCCCCCTCTCAATTGGCAAAATTTTCAAACAAGGCTTTTGCTGAAATGGCGAAGGCATATTATGTACTATATAGAAATTAAGCATAATAACGAGTGAGAAGAGGAGATGAAATTTACTCAATTAAAAATAAATAACAAACAGTAAATTTTTTTTTATAAATAAATAATAAAAAATTGGAAAAAAAAACAAACAAAACTTATAAAAATAGCTAAATGAAGAGAGAGAAAATTATAAAATTGAAATTTTATTTATAAAATTTGAAAAAAAAACTTAAAAAGAATCAAATAAAAATAAACACAACCAGAAAAACTATAAAAATAAAAATAAAAGCAGAAAAGCCAGATAAGAGAAGAACGAAAACAGTCTAGACAAAACAATGGTCACTCGCGTTGCATTAATATAAGGCCCTCGCATTTATGGGTGTTGTCGGATCCCTTTCTCCATTAAATGCAGACAGGCGGCCTACTTGTAAAATAATAAGGCTACGATAAAAAATTTGCCCCCTTTTAACGATAATAAGGTGCCGAAGCAAAGAAAATAAAATAAGAAAATGAAAGAGGTCATACCATAGAGGCAGTGAAAAGGTTTAAAAAATTGAAATTCTACCCTGTTAAAAATAACCCAAACAAACACCCAGTGCCCAGTGAGAAGAGAAGTTCAGTTCAATGTACTTGAAGATAATGAAAACACCAAGTAAAAAACAAAAGTAATCTACCATTACCAACAAAAGATAATATAAAAATTAAATATTACAACCCAGATAACATAAAAGCAGGAAAGATAAAAAGGCTTAAAACAAAAGCTAATATAAAAAAGAAACCCAGATTAGAGCAGAAGATTTTCAGTAGTAAAGTAGAATAAGAGAGTTGTTGCAAGCAAAAATGAGCGTTGCCAACGAAATGAAAATGGAAAAAATAAAAGGGGTTTCCATGGAACCTATAGCTGGTAAAGAACTGATAAAGAATTTGGTAAAAGGCAATTTCAACGATGATGATGATGATGATGATTTTAAGAGACTACCCTTATAAAAAAATTACAAATTATTTGAGTTAAATAGACTAGAAACCAACAAAGAGAAATATGCTCAAGTAGGAGGATTTTCAAATCAAGTACATAAGCCATAGTTGCAGTCTCTCCAAAATTAAGGTGTTGGTGGCAATAGAAGTATTGGTGAATACATCTAATACCAAACAAGGAACTAACGTCAATAGTGTAATGATTTCACATGTATCAAAGTGGGAAGAATTCCTTGAAGTGGATCCTACTATGGAACAATATTAACTAGGCCTAACACTACAAGGGTTGGAAACCACAAGTTGAAGTACCAATTTGAACAAAGGGAAAGAAGGGTGAACATGCGAAGACAAGTTTTTGTCAAGTGTGAGTAGACATAGAGCCAAGAAATTGGAGGGTTGTTGTGGGAACCAAATGGACATATAGATAGGCCATGGAATGTTAGTGGGATTGTATACGAACTATGGAGGCATGAAAAGCTTGTAAACATGCCAAGGAGAGATAACATTAGAGTTGAAACTGGGATGTTGATGGCCTAAA
The DNA here is from genome assembly GCA_000404065.3 of Pinus taeda. Taxonomy (NCBI): domain Eukaryota; kingdom Viridiplantae; phylum Streptophyta; class Pinopsida; order Pinales; family Pinaceae; genus Pinus; species Pinus taeda. The sequence goes on from APFE031675015.1 coordinate 592,123, forward strand.
ACAATCCAGAAAAATTTCTTCCCAAACCTAATTTGTATATGTGAAACTAGATTTTAAATACCAGCATAACCACGTAATAGGATAGGGTTGATGTCCTTCGATCGATGCCATTTTTTTTAATGCAAAGAATATTAATGGCTTTGATCAACATATATCAACTAGATCTGACTATGTGGTTGTAGTAATTGAAGCTCCATCTATGAACATGGCTCCAAATATCATATATATGTATATATATGATATTTATACTAAATTTCACTATGGTTGACCATATTGAAAGCCAGATTGAAGTGTGATGTAGTTGCTTATAGCTGGAAAAAATTAGGTAGACAAGGGCAATTGTTGTTAACAATAGTTGATGATGGTTGACTATGGTTAATAATGTATATCGTATTTAATTATAAAAAAAAATTCTATATGGTTGATTGTATTGGCCATGTTGACCAATTGGCAATCATGATTGATGATTGTTAGTGATGGTTGGTCATAGTGGCTATGATTGACATTGTTTGACTCTGGTTTAGCCATGTTCAAGTAAGTTTCCACCTTTAACTACAACTAATTAACTAATATTATTTGAGTAAAAATTAATTTAGGTTGTAAAGATATAAAAGAATAATATAAAAAACATATATATCAGCCAATGCTATAATATTTACTCCAATTATTTCTAGTTTTATGCTTATTAAAAAAGTTGGGACAAACTCCACCATGCTAAAAAAATAGATTTTCTCCAAATGAAACGGCCATTTTTAATCCATAGTAATATATTTGGTGCAATAATGAATTTCCCAATTATAAGATCCTATAATTCCTTTTACACTAGGATTTACATGCAAGGGACCATGGCTTTTGTTGGGCTTAATTTTCCCTAATGGAAAAAATTCCTCCCTTGCTAATGGAAAAGAAATCCCTTTCTTTACAAAGGAAATAGAATCTTAAATTGACCTTTTAGACCTCTAATGCCCTATGTTGTATGATATTTTATTTTCTCTGGAACTCTATAGGAGACACATAGATGGGAAAATTTGAAGAGATAGGAATGCTTTCATCATCTCTATTAGAATAAACTTACCACTATAATGAGAGTAACATCTAGGATTTTCACACTTCAAGATTGCCATGCTCCTTGTCTCTTTGTATCCATTGAATGTTGCAAGGAACATATAATAACTAGGACTAGTAGCCTTTTCATTCCTAAAATGGTTGCAACCATCATATTGTTGGCATTATGTTTCTGGTATGGTTATAGGTTACAGATATTGTACTTGATGGCAACACCCATGGTAAGGGCTCTCAATATGATGAAAATTAAGAAGTACGCAGGAGAACAGTTAAGAAGATGCGTACCCGCAGGTACGCTGTGCAGGGACCACGTCCAGACACGCAGGTTACCCATTCATGAGGTGCATACCCCAGTGCACACACTTCAAGGCAGTAAAGCGTGCACACGTGGGGTTCCTTATGTTTAACCCTTGGTATTTAGCTGACGGTATTGTGTTATCATGGTTCTGGCCCATGGTATTGTTTTATTTTATTATTATTATTGAGCCCCATGATCCTTGATTTGAGGAAGAGCTTGCCTATATAAAGCAAAGGAGATCATTTGGCTTAGTATGCTTTTGGGTTGAATATCTTAAGATCTGATCTATTGGGTTATTGTTTCAAAAGGCTTGATCTATATGAAAGTGAAAGTGGAAAGCAAATCTGTAAAGGGTGATCTCCTGAGCACTTGATCAGATCTGGGCATCCGTCTAACTGTAGCACACCTGTGATCTGCAAATTCAGCCCTAATCTGAGGTACACAGGTGTTTAACGGTGCCTCTGCGTGGGTACGCAGAGCAGAAGAAGGCGAGCTACGCAGGTACGCAGAGCAAACAAAGGGTGACTGCGTGGGTACGTAGAGCAGAAACAGGAGAACTGCATGGGTACGCCGAGCAGTAGTGGTTCAGGTGCGTGCCTACTGTAACAGTACGCGACGCGATAGTTCTTTTGGGTGCGTGCCTACTGTAGCAATATGTGGCGCGATATTGCATTTGGGTGCGTACTGTACGCAGAGCGACAGAAGAAGAAGTGCGTGGGCACGCAGTGCAGCAGAAGGAGATCTGCGGGTATACGTAGAGAAGCAGAGGGTGAAGTGCGTACCAGCGTAGGCCAAAGAAAGGAAAGTTGCGTATCTGTTTTAGGACTATCTGTTGATTGAATTTTTCTGTTGATAAGGTGTTCTAGGTTCAGTTCTGTTATATTGATCTGATTACTACAGCTGACTATAATTTATATGTACTTGATGATCATTTCATGTATATGGACCCAGTTTGAAAATTTATAAAAAGTGGACCTTGTAAGAAAAGAAGTAGGGGGTTGTAGCTCCCTTCCAGGAGAGACTGAAAACGAGAGAGAGTTGTAGCTCTCTGCAGGTTGCAGCCTGCGTACTGGTAAAGGACTGCACCAGTACAAGACCATTGTAAAAGGAGTTTCTAATTTGAAAGAAGATAGAGACATATTGCAGCAGGTGGTTTTCACCCACATTGGGTTTCCACCTTATATCTGGTGTTCTTTGATGCGACTGTCTGTTTTTCTTGTTCATGCTCATTATTTTATGGTACTGATATGCAAAAATAATTCAAAGTATAAATAAGGAAGATTTGGTAAAAGGTCTAGATAATACTGATTCACACCCCCTCTCAGTATTATTTTCAACAAAAAATTTTGTTCCTGATCATATTTTAGCTTAGTGGTTTATTAAATCCTTATTTCCATCTATCACTAAGGATGTGGCTAAAGGAGGAGTTGTTACTGAAGAGTAAGTAATTTCTCATGCCCAATATTTAGACTTGATTTACACCTAGTCTGTCGTGCTCTATGATAATATTGCAAATGCACCCAGACTAGCTTTTACTATTCCACCACCTCCATCTAGTAAGGACTCTCATGTCAGTGAAGGTGTGATAGGTTCTTCAAGCACTCAAACAACAAGTAGACCATCTAGTCAAACACTTTATATTTCAAATCAAACTTCAAATGCACTTGATAATACACTTGCTTCTGAAATAAATATTGTGTCATCTGACAAAGGTAAAAATGAAAAGCAACTTGGAAGCAAGAAAAAGGGGAAAACAAAAATGAAACAAAATTCTCCCCCTCAAGAGAAATCATATGATTTCTCTTCTCTAGCTAGGAAACATCATTACCCATGTTTAATTTGTAACGATGAGCACTTTACATGAGACTGTCCTCACAGCTCTGAAGTCTCAAAACTTCTTAAGGCTTCTTGTACATCCATTGTGTTGATAGACCCTTTTCCAAACCCAGAGACTCATTTGGTTGCTACAGATCATGCTTCCACTTCACAAGTTCTTATGCTATCCACCACTAAGCCTAAGATTGATGTTTTGGTGACTACACGAAGTAAATATTACAATAATACACCATTGTCTAATAATCAAGCTTCATATCAACCCAATACTTCGACTTTGACTTTGTCTGACTCCATTCCACCACCATTGCACCAGAGTTAACAATAAAAATTCCTAAGGGAGTTGTTCATAAATCTACATTCAACCCTCGAGCTCGAGCAATGCAAAATTATAACATAGTAGAATATTTGGCTCAGTCAGCTTCTACTATGTCGACGCTTGAGGTGCTTCAAAATTTTCCCTCCAAAAAGCATGATTTATTGTTAGCAATTGGTGAAATTGATCCAACGGATTCCAATTTTGTGGCTTTTAACCATGTGGGTTATACACCACAATTACCAATACATTTAGCATTCTTGATCCAAGTAAATGCTTTAAATAAACTCATTCATCAAACCATTGTTGACGAGGGTGCATCTACTTGTATCATGTTAATGAATTATTGGAAAACACTTGGATCACCGCCTTTGTCACAATCACCTACGACGTCAAAAGATTTGGACGACCACACTTATACACCTTATGGAATTTTAAGTAACCTGCAAATAGAACTAGGGGGAAAAACTATAATTGTTGAAGTTGAGGTCGTTAATGGACCCATTGACTACAATATTTCACTAGGAAGACCATGGGTTTACCCTATGGCTGCTATGGTTTTGACATACTTCCATATGATCACTTTCCCTCATAAAGTCAGAATCACAGTAATTGATCAACTCGCCTTCTTTGCCTCTAGTTCACAGGAAACTGGAAGCATTTCGTTAGTTCACAGACCTCCACTATCTCTTTAAAACATTAGAGTAGGCCTCTTAAAATATTCTTCCCTAATGGGCTCCTTTTCACTACCATCACCATCACAAATGGCGGAAGATGCAAAAGTTGAGACTTGTAACATGATATCTTTTCCTTCATTTGGCTCATGGAAAATTTCCAATAATTCCGAAGTTGATATGCATAATGAAACCATGCCACTAAGCCTAATTGAGCTCGCATAACAGTCAATCTTTTTAGCTTGTGCAGAAAATCCAAATCCATCATCACCAATTGTATGGGTTGAGCATTCGTTAGAATATGGTAATTCCTTTGATCCCTTTTCACGTACATTTTCTACTGATGAAGGAATCATCCAATCAATGATGACAGAGGAAGAAACATGGGTAGATTATCATCATCGATCCCATCTTCTAGATCACATAGAAGATATTCCAAATGAACTAAATCACTCTTCAATTGTTGAATTCCTTTCGAATTCTGTATTTATAGACACAGTCGATTCTGAACGAAACTTATTGAATATCGAATAAACCATTTCTATCGATATTTCAACCAAAGCTAGAATTATAGAAAACATCCATGTTGGAAAATCTTGTTCTCCATTGGAACTTGAAACTTACTGTGCTCTTTTTCATGAATTCCATGATATATTTTCTTGGTCATATGAGGAAATGTTAGGTATTGATTCTAGTATAGTTGAACATGAGATTAAAATGTATCCTAATGTCAAGCCGTTACGACAACGCCTTCATCCTATTCATCCGAGGAAGGCTACTGCCATAAAAGCAGAAGTTGAAAAACTTTTGCATGCTGGTTTCATATACCCCATTCCTCTTACCATATTTGGTTTCCAATATTGTTCCTATTATGAAGAAACAAGGAACAATACAAGTGTGTGTTGATTATAGGGATGTTAATCATGCTTGTCCAAAAGACAACTATCCCACTCCCTTTATGATCTAGATAATTGATGAATGTGTCGGATGTGAAATATTTTCATTTATAGATGGCTTTCTAGCTATAATTAGATCAATATCCGCCCATAAGACCAATATAAAACTACCTTTATTTGTCCCTAGGGCACATTTTCATATAGGAAACTCCCTTTTGGTTTGAAGAACACTGGGGAAACTTTTTAGAGGGCAATGAATTATGCCTTCCACAGCATCAAACACATTGTTCAACCCTACCTTGATGATTTACCTTCTCATTCACGGAAACGAGTTGATCACCCACAACATTTGAGAGCCATATTTTTATGATGTCAACACTACAAAATTTGACTTAATCCACATAAATTGTGTTTTTTGTTGGTTCTTTTCATTTTCTTGGTTTTGTAATGTCCAAAGAAGGAATTATACTTGACCCCTTGAAGTTTAAGGCCATTCATGATCTACCTCCACCTTCCAATTTACTTCAATTACAAAGACTCCATGGGAAGGCTAACTTTATAAGGAGATTCATTCCCAACTATGCCGAAATGGCCAAAGGATTTACTCATCTTTTGAAAAAGGGAATTCCCTTCCATTGGGATTAGGTTGCACAAGCTTCCTTTGATGCTCTCAAAGATACCCTGATCCGAGCATTATTAATGTATGCCCCTAATTATTAATACAACTATTTCCTGTATCTTTCCACTATAGATACAACCATTGCTATGGTTTTAGTCCAAGAAGAAGATGGGATTGACCAACCAATCTATTATTTGAGTCATAATCTCAATGATATGGAAGTTAAGTATTCTTACATTGAGAAGCTAGTTTTGGCTACCGTTCAAGATGTACAAATATTTCGCCATTATATCCTGCTCCGAAAGACCACTATCATTTCATATTGCCACCCTATGACATACATCTTGTCATGTCAATTTCTAGTGGGCAAATATTCAAAATGGATAATCATTTTGTAGGAATTTAATTTGGAATTCATCAAATCCAAGTTAAATAAATCTCTAGTTTTTGCCGAACTTCTTTGCGACATTCCCTCTACCGCCATTGACTCAACAACATAACCATCAATTCCAGATGAGACTCTATTTCTAATCTCATCATCTGACCCTTGGTATGGAGATATAATGATCTATCCCCAAACCTAAGATTTCCGGCTCGATACCTCTCACTCGTAATAGCGACGTATTCTATATCAAGCTAAAGATTATTTGATCATTGGCGACACCCTTTATTATCGCGGTAGCGATACAATTTTATGGAGGTGCCTCACACATGAGGAAATCAAGAAAGTTCTGAATGATTTCCATTCTAGTTCTTGTGGTAGACATTTATTTGATTATGCTACCGCACAGATGATTCTTCCTGTTGGTTACTTCTAGCCAACCATAATTAACGATTGCATTACTGCTGTTAGAGGTTGTCATGCATGCCATATTTTTTACCATAAAACTTGATTACCACCTGCATCACTGCATCCTATTGTCGTTGTTGGACCATTTTCAAAATGGAGCATTGATTTCATGACATGTAACCCTCCCTCACCAGGGAGCATGGGTATATTATTTTCATCGTTGACTATTTTACAAAATGGGTTGAGGCAATGCCTACATTAAACAAAAGTGGTGAGGCAACTACACTTTTTTCTCAGCCATATGGTTGCACGGTTTGGTGTACCACAAGCCATAGTTACATATCATGGTTCACATTTTCACAATCACATGATGACTGAATTAACTACCAAGTTAGGACTTTCACATGATAGTTCTACTCCTTATTATCCATAGGCTAATGGACAAGTTGAAGCCATCAACAAAATCCTTAAGCGAATGCTTCAATGAATGATAGGAGTTCAAAAACGAAATTGGCATTTGATCCTGTACTCATCTTTGTGGGCTTACCGAACCTCGGTAAGAAACGCAACTAGATTTACACCTTTCTAATTGGTGTATGGTCTAGAGGCAATCTTGCCAATACAATGTGAGATTTCATCACTAAAACTCGCAATCGACTTGTTACCTGGCACTTTTGATGAGGAAGCACATTTCTTAGAACTCATCCATCAAGATGAAACACATTGTGAAGCCACATTGGCCAACGAAGCACATAAGTAACACATTAAGGCACAATATGATTGTAATGTCAACCCTCGCATATTCTCAGAAGGAGACCAGGTCTTGCTTTATGATCAAGAAGTCGATAAATTAGGAGAAGGAAAATTTGAACCACTATGGATGGGCCCCTATATTGTCAAGCATGTTTTGGCAAAAGGCGCTTATGAGTTGGTTGATTATGATGGAATTCCATTGTCGCAACCCTGAGATGGGTTGTATCTTAAACATTAATATGCTTGATTGTGCTTAGTAAAAACACTATATATATGCTTTGATTGCGTGCGTGTCTCATACTGTGACTTTTAGAGTTTTTATGTGGCTATTAATCCACTTTGCATTTGTTGGAGATGTCAAAATATTTGGAACCATTTGTTGGTTATGTCGATGGTGCTAGTCATAGCATGTAGAACCTATCTTCTGCAACATGGGCCATATTCGCTCCAAGTGGCGAGTTAGTAAGTTTTCAAGCGATTTATATCGGTCATTCTAAGAACAATATCACTGAGTATAGTGCATTGATTGAACTCCTCTCTTATGTTGTTTCACTTGGAATTCGCTGAATCATCATTAGGCTATTCTCACAACTTGTTGTACTACAACTTACGAATGTTTATATCATCCGAAATCCAACTATTTATCGTATGTTCATTAGAGTTCATCTCTTGGAAAAACATTTCTATTTCATTAAATATCAACACATTTCCAAAAAGTTTAACATATTGACTAATTCTTTAGCAAATTATGTGTTAAACAGAAATTTATGACATATGTAAAAGGTAAATTTTCAATTCACATCAATAGTTAAATAGGATTACATATAACCATATAAAAAAAATGAAAGTAAAATAGATAGATTTTCAAAGTTTTTACAAAAGTTTTTGTCCAGGGCATGTTGGTCATCTGACCTCAAAACCTAAAGTGCATACATTAAATCATCCTAAGTAGATCTAATTATTCGCATGATAATAGGTCACTACCTGAGCTATCATGCACAATAGCCTCATCCAATGGCTAGGTACACCAATAGTATGGAGTTGTAGTCTCATCAGTAACTCCTTGATCTGGACATCCAGTATATTGAGGGTTAACCCCTCTATATGATCCTGCAACTCCACCAGTGTCTCAGTCAAATTGAACTGCTCTTCCGACAATTATCCTCACTAGTTCACTTGCCTCTTGTTGATGACCCATTTTTCAAATAGTGCCAACATCTGTATACGTAATAACATTTTTAGTTTAGTCTTGGAAACATCGAAAAACACAGAAACATGTAAAAACTCAAAAAATAAAAAACATATGGTCAATTATTTTTACCTATAACACCCCATTGAGCACCCACTGGTAATCTCAAATCTAGATCTCCACAATTATCCACCCCTACATATGGATGCTCCTCAATGACAATATGTTGTCAATGGAGCCAACAGAAGAATGCAATAGAAAATGAGATTGATTACTGACCAACATGTCTAGCCATCAACTCGACCCATCTCTACATCCATGGATCTCTAAAACCAATTAAACTTAGTGACACATGCTAAGGTTGCATCAATGGAATTCTAGCCAAAGAAAAGCAATCAAGATCGAACCATAGCCAAATTTTTTCATCTTACCGCTCTTTACTTTAGTCAGCTGCTCTTTCATCGAGGAAAGTACTACCTCACGCTAGTTGAATATAGTTGGCTCAAGACACTCTAGCGCATACTCTCTGTATGATCTATTCGCCAGATGAAGTGTCTCACTACCCACCAACTTTGTGATAGTAAAGAGGATTTTTCGAAAGGGCAAATCACAAACATCCCTGATGTTTATCTTCCCATATTTTCTAGGATATGTACCTAGCTGACAGAATTGTCGAATGTAGTCTCTCACTGATTCACGCCCATAAGGAGAACCTGAAAAAGAAATGTGGGTACCACATCTTGACAATCCTATGAGAAAGTAAATATCATTGATCAATATATGGAGCACTTTGTCCCCTATGTGAAAAGCCTATTCTACTGGATCCCATGAATGAACCAAGAATTGCAATAGTACTAATTGTTGCCTTATCTCAGATAACATGAAATATTTGAGTAACCCACAATCTCTGAGAGCCTTAATAGTACCAGGATCATTTAGGGGAACCATATCCTGTTCTTCATGTTCTCTTTCATGCCAAGTGATAGCCATTCTGATTTGATCAAAGTCTGAAATCACACCATAGGCTTAGTTAAGATCCATCTCATGCAAAAAATTGAAGAGATTTTGGGTAAGGATGATGAAACAAATTTCTAAACTGCACCTAGTGCAACCCTCATCTTTAGACAGCGTGCTACAAAGCAGTTCCCCTTCTTCTTGACTGCACTGCAGTGCAGTTTTCGATGCATTGGGCTACATTAATCCCAGGGTGTGGTATATTTTCCCTAGGGATCCCAAAACCCCGAAAAATTTGCTAGAAATTGAAAAATAATGACCTTAAATGAAAGAGAAGAGATAGATATCCTACCTGGTCCTGATGGCACGAAGACTGATCCCAATAATCTCCTGCAATTAGCTACTGAAGTTTGAGGTAAAAACTAGTTCAGAGCACAAAACTGAATGGTAAATATCAAATGGTAAAAATGACTTGGTAAATTCTTGTTTTATGGTTATTTCATGTTCATAAAATGAATAAACTATAGTTTTTACCTATTTTTACCAATGAAACATGTATGTTTAATCAGTTTGGTGGTTCTTTGAGTAGGTTTACAGCAGACATAATGAATTTGATGTGCATGATCATAAATTGTATTTTGACCACATAGCTTACTTTTATCTCTTTTTCGAGCTTTGTTAAACATCGAAAAAGGAACCCCCCTGGAGTCCTCTTTAATCTCTTTTCAGACTCTCAAAATATGAAAAGATTGTCAAGCGCTTGTCCTTTTCAGCTCGTAAATGGATTGGAAATGACATCTACTCAGTATAAATTTAACCCTTTTCCGGACTGAGATAGATTAATTATGAAAAAGGAATACGTTGATCGAACATGGTCAATAGGTTCTCTCTTGTATTATTTTATGCTTTTTCGGACTTGAGATACAATTTTACAAAAAAGAACTTGTGGAGTTTTCTTTTTGTCCCTTTTCAAACTCTCTAAACATGAAAAGAACTGAGTTCCCATTGTCGTTAAACTCGTTAAAGCATCAAATAGAGACAAATTTGTCCATCATGATAGGCCCGAGTTTCACCTTCACTAGACTCGTTAAAATATCAGATAGCGATTGATTCACCCGAAGGGTGGAATTATACAACAATCATACATTATCCTCCTCAAGCTTGTTAAAAAATAAAGAGGTACTGGTCAACAATAACTAGGGAAAATGGGAAAAGGGATAAATCACTTTATGGTAGCAAGTCGCTCTTGAACATTACACTTTCACTTCATCTCTATGACAATTCAGGTTGGGTTATCTGCTTGATGGTTATCATACCTATGGTCTATCACACTATCCATCACTTTGGATTTGGGTCAATGTTGCCAATTCATTTAGTGTCACTGACATGTTCAAGAGAAGTCACTAATTAAACTTCATCCTTTTTAATACTCATAAACCTTCACTTTCATGACTACCATTCCTGGACATTATGTCATTAGTCACATTCTGTCTTCAAAATCATTACACTCATTTCATGTTGTTGATGGGGGATACATCAAGGCCCTCCTGCGACAAGTCACTTCTTGTCGACATCAGCACATTATCCAGGAAGTTGACTTAGAAACACCCTTCCAGTACCTTGAGGCTTGCATACATCAATGTCAATCTTCTTATTTCCGGCCACAAGTTAACATCACATGCCTTCGACCGAAAGACTTTGTATGGTGTTCGACATCAAAACATCTATTCACACCACGTAGAATGTGTTGTAGTACCTTATGAATCATTATCATTATCGGTGATTTCTCTTGTGTTTGTTAACAACTTACATCATTGGCTGGTAATTAGATGATTTCTTCCCATGTTCAAATTCAGATCAATTTTCACATGAATAAGTTAGAAGACCCTAGATCTAGTTTCATCCATCTGGGCTACGATTTTAGGAGAGTACTAAATCATCTGTACAATGGCTTTACACGGATGGTCATCCTATCATGGGTCTATATGAGTAGATGACTATATGATTTATGTACATGTAATGAAAAGTTTATATCCTATGCATGGGTATGCCTTCCCTCAGTAATTCATGAAAATTTCAAAGATATCATGATATTATGTATTCTAATTGATGCAGGTCACCATCTGCTTCAGATCCCCCTCATCACGTCATAAAGCATATCACTCAACATTATCATTTTTTAGGTCATGCTTTAGGGGGAAGTGGTTACAGGTATGTTTGGGCACATCAATCCCAAAAATTAGATCAGTAAAATGGGGCTCATAAAACCCTAATTTAGTTGCTACATGCCCTAGACAAGTCATCATATTGAATGTTTTCATCCATGAAAGTTTCCTAGCTTGAAGCCTGCTGAAATGCTTCTTTGGGAAACTAGCGCAGCCTTGGTCAGGGGTAACTGCTCTACATAGCAGGTAGGCCCATTCAAACCTACATTGTATTGCACTTAGGCCCACTTTAACCTGCGCTGGGCAAGGATGAGCGAAATTGACATAGGATTCTAGGAATATTCCTTAATTCTAGAGCATTCTAGAAGGATGCCCAGCTCTTATCTCATCCTATCAGCTTGTTTTTGGATAGGTTATGGACCATTCGACCCTCTATCCTCTCCTCCCTTTCTCCATGGAAACTAAATCCAATTATGGAAAACCATTCAATACCCAATTTATGAGAAAACCACTTTTATTTCACTATAAATTGACCACTCATCGTAGTGATCAGGAAGCTAGAACTTGGATATTATAGAGAAATATTGTTGGTTTGAGACTTGAAATCATTGTCAAGTAATGTTACACTATTGGATTGATGTGCTATTGGTGTGATGAGGGTTTGCAATAAGCTGCATGAGTGACATGGGATCGAACCACATTGGGTGTAACTTCTCCTTCTATCAATCAATAAAGTTGTTTGTTCCTTTTCCCATACTTTTGTTCATATATGTGATGAATGTATATTCAAATGTTGTCTATTCCATTTGTTTATAGTATAAAGATCATATGCTTTGATTGTTGTCATCTCCTGTTTATGTTGGCAAGTACCAATTGAGTGAATTCAGTTTGAGCGAGAGTAATGGGAGCAACTCAAAGGAGATCAAAGGAAGCGAAGGATCATAAGATGGCTCCTTCATCTTATCTATCTATTGTAGGAAAAGGTTAAACACCTTTACTTATGTTGTTCTAAGTGTAACTAACCACTTAGGGAAGATTTACTTATCTGTATGTATAAATTCCATATAACACTAAGGTATAAGTTCATTTCAAACATTTGTTCAACACCTTACCCAGGTTGGAGAGAGCCTCCTGGAAATCACACCCATAGAATGTAAAGTCATCCATATAAATTTCTACTACATCATGGACTAGCTCGGTGAAGATACATAGGACTACAATCTGGAAAGTGGCAGGGGCATTACATAGATGAAAAGGAAGGACCCTATAAGTGAAAGTACCCAAAGGATAGGTGAAGATGGTTTTATTGTGGTCCTTTGTGCTAATCTATATTTTATTGTATCCACTAAACCCATCTAAGAAAGAGAAAAACATTTTCCTCGCCAGGCCATATAACACTTGGTCAATGAAAGGTAGAGGGAAATGGTCCTTATTTGTTGCTTTTTTTAACTCTATGTAATCAACACAAATCCTCCACTTCCCATTTTTCTTTGGAACCAACACCAAAGGAGACACCCAATCACTATTTATGATAGGGTAAATGAGTCTTGCATCCAAAAACTTTTGCAGTTCTTCTTTGAATATATCCTTAAGAGCTAGATTCATTATCCTCTGGGGTTGTCGGACTGGTTTGCAACCTTCTTTGATATAAATGTGGTGAGTACACACTGAGGGGTGCACTCCCTTCATATCTTTGTAACTCCAAGCAATGACATCCAAATGCTTCCTTAACATGTTACATAAATCTTCTTCTTGGTGTACATAAAGAGAGCGGTTAATTTTCAAAGTTCTTTCAGGGTTGAATTCTATTGTCTTGACACGAGTAGGGTTTGATTCATCTAAGCATAGATCAATCTGATGGTTGCTCTTTGTTTCCTTCACTACTTCTTCTAAAGATAAGGTGTTGGGTGTTGGATTTTGGAGGATGTGTTCAATCAAATCATCTTCATCAGGGTATCCTCCTCTAATGGAAATTTATAGGGTATTGAGTTGAGAAGAGTAGACTTCATCTTCTTCCTCCTCTTCTAGACATAAAGGTAAATCACGTTCTAAAGGTGGTTGATCAGGAGGGTACAAAACCAACTGCTTGGATAGATGCATATTTTTGATAGTCATGTTTCCATCCCTAAAGGTGATGTAGGCATCAACAGTGGCTAGCCAAGGCCTTCTAAGTATGAGAGGATACCCATTAAACTTTGCCTTAGGTTGGAGAAGTAGGAAGTTTGCAGGGTACTCCCAAGAGTCAATGGAGACCATCACATCCTCAACAATCCCCTCAGGGGCTACTATGATCAATGTACAAGCTGCAAGACTATCGTGGTATTTCTTAATGAACCCTGAAGATTCAACTTGACCATGGTGTTCGTAGTCATCACATTAATGGAAAACCTAAGATCAATCAAGATGTGTGGGACAATGGTGCCATTAATGTGCACATCTACTACAGGGCTTCCAAGATCTAAATACTTTGGAAACATTACCTGCCCCAATATTAAGTCAAATAGATATCAAATGACATTAATGGTAGGGGTGTATCTTTTTCGCCTTCTTGGATGTTTGAAACACTTCTATTTATTTAGTTTCTTGTAAATAGGTACATCTTTAATGGCTTGGAGAAGTGGAATTTTGACACATAGATTTTTCAATTCTCCCAAAATTTCATTCTCTTCTTGGGTAGGCTAGACTGGATGAGTTAATCTTTCAGGAAAGGGTGGTGGACTCAATCTAGGCATACTTTCCTCTATTTCCTCCTCACTCTCCCTTGGTGGAGATGGAGGTTATTGTCCAAAAGTACTCTCCCAGACCTCAGGTTTATTTCATGAATTTCCATAGCATAAGTAGGGTAGGATGTCTCTCCACTGTAGATCTGTTGTGCCTGTGTGTTGTTTGGGTTCGAATTTGGTTGGGTATGCATATGAGGTTGTTTAGGTGGAGCAAGGTGTAAAATATATGGTTGGGTAGGAGGTGAAGGCAATAAAGCTGGAGCATTATTGTATGGGGGCCTCCACCCCTGGGGTGGTGCATTCCACTGAGGTTGTGGAGGAGTATATGGCTGAAATGGCTGGTTGGTTGGTTGGGAATGGTAATGAGGTGCAAAACACCAAGGAGAAGGTGTAGACTAAGAGGGATGAGTAGGGTCCCCCAAGAGGGAATGGATGTGTTTTGGTTAGGGTTGTAATATGCATAAGATTACCATTTCATGCCTTGCTAGAATGGTCGAGGCCCATGAGGCCTTCTTTGATCTATGTAGAAGAGTTGTTCAGTCACCCCTTCAATTCCTTGATACATAACGTTTCGTTAGGGTAGAGAAGGGAACATGTCTATGGAGTGGTTTTCTTTATAGACCAAGCATATCTCTATCAATTTTAATGGACATTCATTCTGAGGGTGCCTCCTTGTGCATTTGGGGTAAAAGATGGATAATTCCCTCTTTGCTTCCTCTCGATTCCTGTTGATGTGCATAGTTTCTATTTGTAGGGCAAGGGTTTGCAACATTTCACTCTTAAAATATTCCAACATGTTTCCAATTTAAAATTGTATAGATGTGTTGTAAGTTGATGAGCTGGCCACTAGTTGACTGCCCTTACCCTTTTTCCTAGCTACCCCAGAATGGTTCTTAAAGAAAATATTGATATCTTCATAGGGTAGCTGGTAGATATCCCCTCCTAATAGCAGGTTTATGGTATCCAAAAGATCTTCCCTGACCCCCCTGATTAAGACTAGATTTAGTGACTTAGGATCAAGTGTGCACCTGGCCCTTTTGTAGCTAAGCTGGAATATTTCCTCATAATCATCTAAGGACTCATCATACCCCAAGGTCATTCTAAAAATTTCCTCTTTAGTGTCTTTGGACCTGCAGTAGCCCCAATACTTGTTGTTGAAATATTGCTACATCTGAGACCAGGTGGTGATGCTATCCTGAGGTAAACCCATGAACTAACGCAGAGTTGCATCCTTGAGAGTGGATGGGAAGAATTTCAACTCCTGATCATCAATGGTGTAACCATAAGTTCCGCATATTAAAATAAACTCAAACAAGAAAGTATTTGGATCTTCTGAGGTCAGGCCATGGAAGTGACAAATAGCAGAGGGGCTTATGTTTTTCATCTTGGAATCCTAATTGGTTTCTCTTATGGGAAAAACACCCATAATTCTTTCTCTATCTCCTCTGTCATTTATATTTTCAGCCATTAGGTCAGCTGGAATGAGTTCTCCTTCTTCTTCTGCCCATGTAGGTTCTTTAAAAATCTTTGGTTGTTCACCTAAGAGGTCCTCCAATTCACAACCATCAAAGAAGAGGGAAGGTTGGCATTTTGAAGTGGCGGGGGCATTTGGTAGAAATTTTCCTATGTTATCCTTATTCCTACGAGGCATGAAAGAAGTTTTTCTGTTTTCATTTGTTTTTCAAGGTTTAAGACTAATTTTAGAATTGAAATGACAAACTGAATTGAAGTTAACTGCTGAATGAACTCACTTGCATAATTGAAAGGAAAGCAAACCAACTTACAACTAATTTTGCAAAAATGAAGCTAATAGTAGAATGGAAGAGATAAGAAATGGAACAAATAAATAAGAAATCACATCTACTCAGATAACTCCCTGGAAATGGAGCCAAAAAGTTATGAGCACCAGTATTGTATCAAAGATGCTGCAACTCCTAGAGCTACCAACTTTACTTTATCAACCCGGGGTTCATAAAAACTTGGAGGTGATAGTGTTGTATACACAAGCAGATGCAATGGGTCCACTCTTTGTCATTGTTGAGTTGGCAATAGACCACTAGGGTTTCTAAAACCAACCTTATATTGATTTAGAGGAAGTTTGATTACCAATGGAGAAAGGGGAATTTTACCCTAACTAAGAGAATTGAAATATTATGTATTGCAATAATGACAGACTGAAATAACGGCTTTAAACACACCACTCATCTAGCTTTTGTTAATAGATATTTCTTTAGAAGAATTCTAACATAACACATGTGTAACCTTAACTATCCCAAGCATGCAATATGAGATATTCAAACACTTTACTGCTGTGCATATGAATGAACCCAATACACTTTTCTTTTTGTCCTTTTTGTGAAAACATGAATGCTAATTCTTCTTGATTGTATGGCAGGTGGGTTAGGTGTGGAGAGAGATGGTTGTGAAGGTTCAGATGGCTTGAGAGGCAAGAAGGGATCTTCTCCTACATTTCCGAATTCATTTTCCACAAATTGGCCTTAAAACAGGCCACTACAGGTCATCCTACAGGGTGTCTTGATGCACCTACATGATGTCCTAATGCACCTACAAGATCCCCTGTCTTCCTACAGGATCCAGCTGAAAGCATAAGGAGTGATTTGGAAGGTGGTGTAAGGATTAGGGAAGGTGAATGATGGAAGGAATAAGGCAAGGGAGTGGCTAGCACTTCCTCAAAAATCAAACCAAAGTTTGTAGGATGGTTGGATTTCCTCAACAAACATGGAAAGTTGTTCTTATGAAATGATAAATCGGTTTATGGACTTAATGGATTTTGGTGATCATGGATGGATGAGGTTAGGCTCAGACTACTGGCATAATGTATTCCTATACTATTGAAATTCCTGCAATAAGCATCATTGGCATTTACCCATGAATCATGGCAAAACAATAAATATTTCCAATCACCATAAGAAAACAAAATTCCATCATTCATTTGCCTAGTTCATGCATGGGAAACTTGCAGCATATGATGAAACACCATGAAATCTAATATAAAGCTGGAGATAGAAGAAATAACAACTAAAACCTATCCTTGGAAACTGAAAAGATGCTAGCCTAATTAGCATAAAACCCTAAATTCCATAAGAGATCAAAGTTATGTCTTTTTTTGGGGCTGAATAGAAGTTTTTCCTCAAACCATGGTCCCCGAAGGGAGGAGTGATGCAAGATCCACTTGCTATCATACTTTTTGGTATTCCTTTATCTCTCTAAAGCTACTACTAAAGCTATGCACAAATGGAAGCAAGCTAATCAAATTCACCAATACTTGCAATGAAACAATGCCAAAATCAATTCAACATGTAATCTAAGAAATAACCTAAGCATACAAGTACAATAAGAGGAACCTCTATTGCTAGGTTGGGCCCTAACCCAAGATCTTCAACCCTCTGAGTTAGCTTAGTGCTGGATCAAGGAAATGCTCATTTTCATTAACATATCAAAAAATACATAACAGTGTTTTGCCACAAGCCTTCAACTCGAAAATTGTTAGTTCTCTTGCATAGAAAATCTGAATCCTAATGAGGCTTTAAGCCTCCATATTTATACAACTGAAGTCTCCAAAAAATTCCTTATATCTAGGGATTCTTGGCTCTCAAACTCAAGATGAACTGGTTCTTAACTATCACTGGCTCAGCTGCCAATGATCTTCATGACTCGGCTACTTGCAACTCCGAGCTAGTGTGATTTGATTGATGTATATTCGAATGAGTGAGGTTTTAATGAGGAAGATCCATGTCCTATAATCTCTCCTTCTTGTCTCATTCGAGTTCCTACACTTTAATTAGCCAAAATTTCCATGATTTTCTCCCAAAAAAACTACAACCAATGCACATTAGACCACTACACATGACGTCTTACTTTTACTCATCTCATTAAGTAAAATATAATTAAAACATGTAAGGAATTATGAGAAGAGTTTATTTTAGTAATCTTGAAGGTGTATTAAGGTCCATATGGTTACCCAATGATGAGCTTCATGAAGTTGGTCAAGTCGATTGCAGGGTGGAGGTCCAGCTGTTAGAGGGTAATCCGGTCATTAGAGCTTAAGAAAAATGACTAAGTGTGTGAGCCAGTGAATGTTTGAATATGTGAACTTGCAAACACACACTCACATGACTTGATGACAAGACGCCTCAAATGATCAAGACAACATATGCTCAACATGACTGACCAATAGTGCAAGTGACAAGCGCAATGCTTGTGATAGATTGTTGAACGACTGTGATGACGCTTGCGTGATAGGGCATACAACTTTGTGTGTGAGTGTGACGAATGTTTACATAGTGAATATAACATGTACACATGAAGTGAAGACCTTTTTCACAACCATAACATGGTTTCAAGCATGAAATTATGACCAAGATGAAAAAAATTGTCCATTGAATGGTCAAACAAGGAGGGTACAAAGACTCAACATGAGCCCACAGGGTGAGCCCGAGTGATTTCCAAAATGAAGTAAAAACTCAAGGGAGGCTACGAAATTGGATGCAGGACAATATTTTGGAGGGTGTTGTAGCCGCTACAACACTTGGTGACACATTGGCAAAATTCCAGCTTCTTTGTTTTGGGTCATTGACAACATAGGGCCTTGGTCTTTCAAGGAGTATTGAATCGTTATGTGTGTTAGTTTGACTTCCCTACCTATCCCATGGACAGAAATGGTTCCCCTTTCACCAACTCAATCAAACACAACAAATTTTTTAGCTTGATCATAGTGTTTTGAAATCGGGAAGGGTAGTTTGGCTCGCGAGTTAAAAAATTTCAAAGGATAAGTTTTCATCTTTGGTGTTGCTCCACTATCAGAAGGCCTAGATAGTACCCTGGTGGAGTCACATGGGAACACACACATTTCTCCACTACTAGTGATCTTGGTTAGTACCCCGATGGAGATGCATGCTTCACTTCTCTAAGAAGGAAGCCTTTCTCTTCTTTCGCCTTTGTATTTTTTTCAAGAGTACTATGCATAGGCACTTATTTAGTTTTGGGGTGGAAGAGGGATCTTGACTTATTCAAAGCAGAAGAGGTTGTTCCTTCAGAGATGCATGTGAGACCTCTAACATAGGTTTGCTCATTTAGATTTTCCCCTTCTTTGTTTCTACTAGTTGGATGAACTTGAACACACATAATAGAAGGCTGAGTATAGGCATGGGGTTTCCCAGTGTGGACACATGTTCATGGTTGGAACCAAGCTTCCCTTGCAAATGGCTCATATTTTTTGTCGATACTTCATTGGTCAAAGGTTATAACCAAGCATAGAGAAGACATACATAGGAATGGCCAAGTGTTGTAGTGTCACAAAACTCTTAGATCTCAGCCACATACTCATTCAAAAGCCACATCTCATTAAAGGGAAACACTTATTTACAGAACTAAAAAAAACATGATAATAAGAAAAATCAAAACGAAACAAAAATAGTAAGCGAAGGTGCAAAAAAAATAAAATAATAATAAGCAATAAGTAGACTATGTACATGGTGTGGGGAGCAACCCAACCTACTGAAAATAATGTTTAAGATATTGGTCATTGACAGGACGATTGTCAATCCTCCCGTCAAGTAATTACATATGATACATGTGAGGGACAAGCTTATTGTGAACCAGTATTAGACTATCATGTTCCGCTACCAGAACCTGGTTGTATCTTGAAATACCTTTAGGTGATGACAACATTCCTGCTTCAGATATTGCATGTAGCATAGGTTCTGATGATGGCACATGGTAGTTTTTTTTGTTACGAGAATGGTTCAAGTTTTTGAAATCAATGCATAAGCATATTTCCCCATATTTCTTACGTACAAAACATGAATTAAAAACCCATGTAAAATAACAAACTTTGTAAGTGATCCAAACATCCAACAACTTAGTCAGTTCTTTTTGTATAAGGGGTTCAAGTGACAGATGTGTTTTACCCAGTTTTTGCTGTAATGGCTTGGATCCCTCTTTTCTTGGAATCCTGGGTTGGATTATTTGTGTGTCGTATGTACCAGGTCATCATATGGCCAAGCGACACATCTTGGTACTATTTGAACATGTAGACAAAGGCTTGTTGTTGCTACGGTGTGTAGTACATACCAAGACTGACTAACTTCGGATTGTGGTTTGTTCGCAGGTTGATCTGTTCATTCCTCCTGGTGGAACTGTGGGTTTTGTTGTTTCTTGACCCTTGAAAGAGGTTCTGCAAGTCATAGAGCCTGTTGAGAGAAATGACACCTTTGGGGATGAGTTTACCTTTCTTTCCATTAGCTACAGCTTGTAGAGGTTGCTCATTCTCACCTTCATTAGCTGTTTTGTCCTTAAAGGCATCAACATTGTCCATGAAGTGCAGAATCTGTTTATCATCACCAAAAACACATAGCTTAGTTATGTTATTAGGGATAGAAGGCTTATACAAATTTTCAATAGTAAATCTACACATAAGTGGTGTAATTCTAGAAGCTACGTTTGCCAAGGCATCGACAACTGCAATACGCATATTTGGCACAAAAAAGATATTAAATGCTTGGAAGTTAGAGATTAGTAACCATACCTCTTGCTGGTAACTTTTGGGATGAGGTGATAAACAATGAATGATGTTATGTATCTATCATACTACTATTTTTGAATCACCTGTTATCACTCAGAATTTTCTCTAGAAGTTATTAGAAGAGAGAAAATGATAGGGGTAACCACAAACCAACTTTTGGGCATAGTCTCTAGCCAACCTAAGCTCAGAGAGGGCTCTCTCTATATCATTTAGCTTTGTTTTCTGGGATTTTAGACTAGTTTTGAATGTTCACGGGGTTTTTTATTTGAATTGAGTATTGGGTGGTGGGACCCTTTAAACAAATGGATAGAATGATGTCTTTAGACCATTGGGTTATGGAGTCAATAGAAGGGCAACATAACTGGATCAACTTACTAAACAGAATGTTCAAAGGGAAAGATAGTAGAGTAGAGTGTAGGTCTTTGGGGTAGGGGGTGAAAATGGTTTGAACTAGGGTGAGAAAGCAATTAAGAATTCTCAGACCAGGATTTAAATGAGGAACAAAGGGTAATTAGAAACAAATGGAAATTAAGAATCCTTTGCTATAGATAATAAAAAAACCACCTAAACTAAGGAGACATTAATTATTCCTTAACTTAGATAGAAGTAGAAAACATGTATTTGCCTAACTATTAAAACATAGTGTAATTAAACAAATTCTGAGATAATACTCTAGTTATAGCATTCAGATTCAGAAATACATTGTGGAAAAACTTTAAGAAAGATAACAACAACATGAGAAAATACTTTTCTGCACTACGCTCGACACATGAATCCTTTGAAATATCTGGTCTTTATTCATCAATCCAACTTGCTGGCTTAGTCAATGATCCAACAGATTTACAGTATTTTGATTAAGAAGTCTATAGAAATGTCTAAGAATCCACACCCTACATACTTTTAACTATGAATTATTTATACAAAAGTTTTATTACAAAATATCTCAAACTAACTTGAGATTTAATCTAGGAAATGAAAATATCTTCTTGCAAGAAGATATAGACAACTTCTGAACTACTTTCATGCTATCCAATTTATTGTGGTATTGTTGGCCTTTATGGTTTGGTTTTAGCCCTTTATGCTCTTTTTTGTTAGGATCTTTCACACTGGAGGCTTCATTTACTTCAGGCTTTCATATGATAATGTTTTTCACTGATACTCTTTCACTTTGATGACTTGTCTTTATCTTGTACTATGTTTTTCCTTTTACTATACATTTTAGTCTTTTTTCTGTGTGTTTCAATAGTAAATTATTTAGTGGTATACTGATGGTTAGCCCCTCTATATGATCCTGTAACTCTGCGAGTGTCTCGGTCAGATCTAAATCCTACATAACTGCTCTTCCAGCAATTATCCTCACTTGTTCACTTGCCTCTTTTTGATGACTCATTGGTTGAATAGTGCCAACATCTATATACATAATAACATTTTTAGTTTATTCTGGGAAACATTCAAAAACACAAAAACATGTAAAAACTCAAAAAATAAAAAACATATGATCAAAAAAATTTACCTATAACACCCCATTGAGCACCCACTGGTAATCTCAAATCTAGATCTCCACAATTATCCATCCCGACATATGGATGCTCCTCGATGACAATATGTTGTCGATGGAGCCAATTGAAGAATGTAATAGAAAATGAGATTGATGACTCACCAGCATGTCTAGCCATCAACTCGACCAATCTATACATCCATGGATCTCTAGGACTAGTTAAACTCAGTGACATAGGTTGAGGTTGCATCAATGGAATTCTATCCAAAGTAAAAGAAATCAAGATCAAACCATAGCCAATTTTTTTCTTCTTACTTCTCTTTACTTTAGGCAGCTACTCTTTCATCAAAGAAAGCACTGCCTCACACTGGTTGAATATAGTTGGCTCAAGATACTCTAGCGCATACTAAATATATGATCTATTCACCAGATGAAGTGTCTCACTATCCTCCAAATTTGTGGTAGTAAAGAGGATTTTTCGAAAGGGAAAATCATGAACATGCCTAATGTTTATCTTTCCATATTTGCTAGGCTTTGTACCTGGCTGACAAAATTGTTGAATGTAGTCTCTCACTGATTCAACCCCACAGGGAGAACCTAAAAGAGAAATGTGGGCACCACGTCTTGAAAATCCTGTGAGAAAGTAAATATCATCTATCAATATAACGAGCACTTTTTCCCCTATGTGAAAATCCTATTCCGTTGGATCCCATGAATGAACCAAGAACTGCAATAGTTCTAATTGTTGTCTCATCTCGGATAACCTGAAATATTTGAGTAACCC
>APFE031675016.1:0-10354 GCA_000404065.3 Pinus taeda
AAATTAAAAAAAACTCATTTCATTTGATTTTTGGATTTATGTTTGATTTGATTTTTTAGATAATAAGATTGTCTTTCAGATTAATCATATTATTAAGATTTGGTCTACCTTTCAAACCATCTAATGTGGTTTATCCTCAAGTCAAAAGTGAAAAAAATCAATCAATCCAAAAGTTTAAATAAAAGAGATGTATTTGGTTCCATAGCCGTAAAAAATTAGTAGTTGAATTAATAAATTTATATATTTATTATTTTTATTATCATTTTGTTTGTTTTGTTTTATTTTTATTTATAATTTAAATAATATTCAAGTTAAATTAAATTAATGGTAGGAATAAGGAATATATGTTTAAAATGTATACTAATAATAAAAATAAGTTTATTATATTTAATTTTTTAAATTTTTTTATAAATATTTTTAAAATACAATTAATATTAATCAACAATTACCTTTAAATGTTATTAAATTAAAATATTGTATAAATTAAATAAGAAGTAATAATATATAATTAATTATATTATTATTATTTATAATATATTTTATGATAATATTATAAATAAGAAGTCAAAAAAGATAATATAAAATTATGATATAAATATTAATAATAGAAAGTTAAAAAATATATATTTTTTAATATAAAGAATAAATCATACTAATATGAATAGATAAATTAATGAATAATGGAATAAGAAAAATTAAATTAAATTAGATCTTTTAGGTTTTATATTATTTGATTTCAATTTTGAGAATATAATTTTTGTTTTTTTTTATTATTTAAATTTATTTATTTGTAAGATTGGTTGAGGTTTTATTATGGGTTGTTTAATAACTTCCATTTCTAGTTATGAGAAGATTTTTCAGCCTAAATAAATAACATTATGTTACATTTGTCCATGTATTTCGAACCAATAAGTGTGGTTCATACTCATGACAAATTGAAGAACCAGATCATGACTGCATGTTAAATAATGAGAGCAGTTGAAGAATTAGATCATGGCTGCATGCTAAATAGAGCAGAGTTGTTGGAAGATTTGCTCTCCCTATTTAACATGTAGCCATGATCTGATTCTTCAACTTGTCCTGAGGATGAACCTTGTCCTGAGGATGAACCACCGATGAACGACACTCAATGGTTCATCTTGAGGACAAGTTAGAAGATCTGCCCTCCCTATTTAACATGCAACCATGATTTGATTCTTCACTTGTCGTGACGATGAACCACACTCATTGGTTGGAAAAGCATAGACAAATGTATCATAATGTGATTTACTCTTAAAAATCTTCTCATAACTTGCTATGGATCACAAAAGCCTCAATTGAACTACTTCCATTTCTATTAGTTACTAATTTTTTGTTTTTAGATTTATTTATTTATTTTTTAATTTTTTAATTTTTTTCATGTTTTCTATTATTTCTATTTTCATGAATTATAATTTTCCTCCATATTTTAATTTAATGTGACTCATAAATTTTAGTGATAGCTAATCCACATGTACTAACTACAATATGTATGATTATAATTGTAAAAGTATACTTGAAAAATAATATGATTAGCTTTTTAAATGTTAATTTCTTCTAATAATTTTTATAGAAATAATTATGATAATAAAACATGATTTGATCTTTGGGTTTTTCTCTAATCGTGGGAGTATACTTGAGGAATAATATGATTGGGTTTTTAAGTGTTCATTTGTGTTAATAGTTTTTAGGGAAAAAGTTACAATTTCTCTCCTATTGTAGCATTGACTCCCTCCCCCGGCCATATTTTATTGTTTAGCCTTTCCCTTTCCCTTTCTCTTTTTAGGTGAAATAAATGAGTAACAACACAATAGGGATAGGGATAGGGATACCTACTATATCTAGTGGGACAGAGAGGACTAGTACGTTGATGAAGCACAACAATTTGTTGTTCGACCACTCACTTCCGCTGATTCCGGTGCTGGAGTAGGGTGGTGTGGTTCAACGATCTGTCCGTCAGAGTAAGGGTCACATCTGAACGTGCACACTCTGTTGGGGGATGCTCATTAATGCTTCGCCACTGTTTAATACGTAAGCACCAACATACTTGTTACACGGTAGATGATGGATAAGGGCGTTCATTGGAATTGACATATGTCCTGTATGAGCTCATGTTTCTATTTATTTTGACAAATTTTCAAACTGCACATCCACTAATTTAAAATGGAATAAGTGCAGATGGGGAATATTTCACTCGAATTTGGTGAAATTTGTTTTCAGTGATTTCATTTTAGAGTGTTTGAATGGTTTTGTAACCATGGAAAGAGATTCAGTACCATCCAGAATTGATGGTAGGGTACTTATTATTTTTTTTGGTAATTTGGATTTTCAATTTTTTTTAGAATTTTATTGGAATTTCTATTATTTTGTGAGCTAAAACAAAGTCTCTTTAAACTACTCTGTTCTATTTTAAATTTATATGGATTAAAAATACAGGCTCTAATAATCATGGAACAAATTTTTTGAAATAAAGTTAATATGATAACTCAAAAGTTTTAAGCAAAGGCAGTATTCTGGCAAATTTGCTAGCATAGATTCATCTCAAATAAGGATTTAACATAAACGGATAAGGATCTAATTTCTTCAAGTACAAACAAATTACATATCATACTGAGACTATAAAATGAACCTCTCCGCACAAAATTCACTTTACTCGTATTCTTTAAAAAAATTTAATAAATTACTCTCAACAATTTGGTTTGTGATGCCCAAAATGGTCGTCAATTTCAACACCAAACCCATAATTTCAATTTTGCTAAACCCTACTTAAAAAAGCCAAAACTCTCGCAGTAGATCGACTTACACGACACGTTACTAGGGCCATTAGTGCTACAATCATAATGCTCATTGACGTAATGCAGAACGTTGAGAAGGGTTACGTGGCGTCTATATTTTCAGTTATTGAAGAACCCTGCCCAACGTGTGGATTCATCTAATTAGGTCCAGAGAGTTATGATTCTTCCGGATAGAATTTGACAGGTAAAAAAAAAGTCTTCTCTAAAGTTTTCTCTGTTCTTCAACAAATAATTAAAACGGATATTAAAATTGTAGAAACCAGTCATGGGTGTTTCAAATTTGAAATTTCTACTGTAAAAAATAAAATACCAGCGCAAACATCAAATAGTGATAGCATAGAGATATTAAAAAGCTGCAGTTTAATTGGGGTGTGTTTGGCTTTTTGTTAAATTAGTCTAATATCTATTAAGATTTTTTATTATATTTATTTAGTATATAATTAATATTAATATATAAATTAATGTAAATAAATTTTTATTTTAGAGGAGATATATAGGGAGATTTTAGTGTGATTTTTTGGTGGATTTTTTTAGGTTAATTTCTCAAACTATTTATTGATATTACAAATTTGATGGCTAACTCCTCCACAATCAAAATGTCATAGGGTTTTTCAAGGTGCTAAATCCATATATACAGTCAAAAAATCAATTTAAATAACACAAATCAATATTTCACCTCAATTTTTTCCTACACATGAAAGTCTAAAAAAATTTCACTAAAAACAAATGGGATATATAAGCCTTACATCCTTGAGATTAGATGTAAACATTTTTTTTTTTTTTTTTTTTTTTTTTTTTTTTTTTTTTTTAAATTTAATTTTTGTATTAATAAATTAAAGAATAGTCTTGTTTTAAAAGAAAAAAATCATTATATAGGTATATATAATTAATATCTGTTTTATACCATACAAATTAAAATAATGGTTTAAACCTATATTAAATTTAATTAATAAAAACACATAAAAAATTTGATATTTACCATATAACAAGATTCTTAACCATGAATATACACCCATTTTACTATATATGTTATTAACTTTTAAATAAGCTTTCTTACAATACCATGATTTATTTGTACCACTTATATTTGTACCGGGTACCAAAAAATCATAACTCATTCCAAAACTCAAAAAAATTATAAATAGTTTAATTTAATTTAATTTTGTAGCATTTTTGAAAATGAAACTTAATACTTACATTAAACATATAGTAGAGTAAGATTTTTAACCATGGATATTCACTCCATGTTACTATAGATATTATTAAATTGTAAATAGGTTTTGTTACAATATTATGACCCAAGATTGTGACTTATCAATACTATTTGCCCAAAAAACAATAACTCATTTCAAAATCAAAATATTTTATTTTAATTTTATTTTATAGAATTATTTAAAATTAAATCTAAGAAACAAAATTATTGGGAAATGTTGTAATGGTGTAATGTTTGGTAAATACAATGAAAGCTAAGTTAAAAAATAATAATAAGATAAAGGTAATGTAGTCAAGTAGTTACTTAGTCAAATACATAAAACTAAAACTACAAATAAAATAAAATATTAAATTAATAATTACAATTAAAATTAGTTATAATTAATAATAAAATCAACGCAGATCTATTGAACTACTAGCGCCCAGAGGGATCAAATCTCTTGAGTTGCAAACCTCTTTTAGAGTGAAAGGAGATTTGATCCCTCTTGGCACTTGGTTTTTCAAGGAAATGGGTTTATTATTATGGGTCAATATCATGTTTTTTCAATATTTTATGCCCAAAAAAAAAGCCATAACTCATTTTATATGACACTTCACCATACACATTTTTTAAATAAATAAATTATTAAAAAGAAAAATCACCATATACATTTTAAAAATTAAACTAATTTAATTAAAATGACAAAGAAATATAAATATTAATTTAATAATCTTCCATTTATAAATACACTAAAATTATTTTATAAAAATTTATAGAAATTGTTTCCTCTAATAATAATTAATATTAAATTTAAATAATTAAAACATTATCCTTACACTAACATAATTATAAAAAATTATTAAGGTTTAAAATGCATAAATAAATTAGCTTCTTCATGCAATTGTATTAACCAGATTACAAAACTCAAACTCTACATCCTTACAGACCTAAAAATGTACGCCAATTTCATAGCGTAGAGATATTAAAAAAAATTGATCCGTGGTGAATTTCAAACACTGATAGAGGGTAGATATTAGAGATAAAATTGAGGAGTAATAGTTGTTGTATGTGGTTTATTTATAATGGTTTGAAAAAATTCTCTCCGGAAACCAAAAATTATGTAAGTGGCAGAAAGGCTCAAAATGTCACGGTATGAAATTACGTTTGTGAAACTTTGATTTGTCGAATTATGTTAGAGGTTTAATTTTTTATTATTATTTTTTTAAATAGATTAAGGGTTTTACATAAATTGTGATGGGGTGTTTTGTTAAGATAGATTTTGATGTAAAGTTATTAATTTAATTTTTATCTTAATTCAAATGGTATATTAGACACGATAAAAAATAGTCTTACTAAACTAAAAAAAATATATTAACTTTGTAATCAATAACAATATATACACCGGAAAGTTTTCCATAAAAATATTATCCTATAAAAATTGCAAATTATATAAAATTCCGAACTTTTCTAAAAGCTATATACTACAAAAATTACCTAAACTTTTGTGAAAACTATATATACTACAAAAATTACCTAACTAGAAGAAAAATTTACATAACAACATACTTCAATTAAAACCAATATTTTTCATATGCAGAAGTAACAAAGTTATGTAATAATAAGTTAATATTTAATGTTGACTTGATATGAAAATTAGTTAGTTGTAAACCTTTTTTTTCGGACGCACAAACAGAATTGTAATGATAAGTTAAATTTTTTATGTTGACTTAATATGGAAATATAATGATGGCTTGGCTTAATTTAATGCTCAGGTGATAGGGAAACGTAGGTTTTAAACTATTGTTATCCTATACATAAAGTGACAAAGAAAGGTAATGATAAGTTAATATTTTATTGTTGACCTAATATGAAAATGTAATGATAGCTAAAATGAATGCCCAGTTGATAGGGAATCGTAATCATCACTTAAATTAATGCTGAGTTGACATGGATTATTGCATTTATCCTAATATAGAAAAGATAATGTTACATTTGATCTCCTAATTAGTCGAGCATAGCCCAATTTTGGACCATATTCAAAATTTAGAGAGGATTAGTCTTTTACATTATTTAATTTATCATTTTTTGGTTAGTGTATTATTGATTTGAATGGTTCTCGGATTTTTTTTTTTAACTATATGCTGAATCGCAATTGGTAATTGCGAGGCCAAATTTAGGGGAGACCTAATAAGGTGTATTTATAATTTAGTAAGATTTTTTTTTTTTAATTTTTTAGGTAATTTTGATAAGATTATATTTTTATTATGTATAATAATTAACTTGTGTGGTAAATTGAATTCATGAATTTTACATTAAAGAGTTGGTTTTAACAAAAGATCAAATTACTATCTAAACCACTTTTACAAAAAAAAAATACTTACAAAAAATCCAATTACTATAACCCTTTTGGAGGCATTCAAATTTATTTAATTAAATAACTTAAAATGTATTTAAATAAATATCTATTTGATATGGAAATTAAATATTGAATTTATCTTAATTTAGAAAAAGGTAATGTTAAATTCGATCTTCTAATTAGTTGAGCATAACCCAATTTTTGGAGCATATGCATTATATAGAAGATTAGTTTTTTAAGTTATGTATTATAATTTTATTTATTTATATTAAATGGTGGATTTTTGAAATTGTAATATATTAATGAACTTTAATCCATGAATTGTTTTTAAATTATTTAATAATAATAGCAAATTGGGTGGTATCTATAATATAATAGAATAAATAGATAAGATTTTATATATTTTTATAATTTTAATTTAAAATGACTATAAAGAATTATAATAATAAAAAAATATTGTATGTTATTTAAAGTGGTAGTTTATGAGCACATTTTTTCTCGTTAATTTTTACCACATTTTTTTAGTTGAAGTTGTTTAATTTGTAGAATTTGAGGCTAAATTTAATTATGTATTCAAAGATGTATTTTAAACAACAACAAAAACATATTTTTGCTTGAAATTGTGTCGCAAGATTTCCGTGAAAGAGGCTAATTCATCTATAAATTAGACTAGGCCTTAATTAATTATGTATCTATGTATGTTCTATTTATTGAAAAAAATTATAGGACATTTTAAGGTAGTGGTCAATGTTATAGATTAAATATGTATCTATGTATGTTTTGTTTATTCAAAAAGTTTATAGAGCATTTTAAGGTAGTGGTCAATGAGGTAGATTATGTTTATAGTTTGGTGGAAACCTAGTTTGGTGGAATACTTATACATAAGTGGATCAAAGCCCACCTTTATGTATTTTTTTTCAAATATATTGAATTCAATGGTAGAAAGCCATGAGTTTTTTACCATTGGGAAAACTTCAATTCCCATGAGGACCTAGCCTAACTTGCACATATCACTAGATCAAACTACACAATGATCCGAATCAGATCCACAAAAAGACGGTCAAGAACCTTGACTGTATTGAGTTGAACAAATCCTTGAATATTCCAAAACAATGATCAAAAAATGCCTTGAACCAGTGGCCATGGCAGCTAGCGCGGAACAACGAGGACCTTGGTTAAAGCGCGCTGACCGAGGCCCATGGAGACTGCGCAGGAGGTCAAAGCAACCCCTAGTAGCCTCGGATCGAGAAAAGGAGGCAATTTTGATGCGCTGGGGCAAATAGGGCTGAAATGGGGGAGCCTTAAGCACTCGGTCACGTTGGGAGCCGGAGAACCGCGTGTGGAAAAACAAAAAAAAAGGTGCTAAAGGGCAAAGGTGAGACTCGCGCTCTGGAAAACTGGCGGTATCGATCAAGGCGCCCTTGAACGGTAAGAGGTTTTCGAAGAGAGCGGAGCGATCCCACTCAGCAATCGATGCGTGCAGCAGAGGTGAGAGAAAAACCACTGTGATCGCGCGCTAACGGTCAAGCAAGTCAACCGCGCTCGACGTGAGTATGATGTAGGATCTGGAGGAGCCTAGATCGGATGGCTTAGATTGCACCTGATAGAAAGAAGCGGAATCGACAGGGAAATACGCTGCTATTTAAAGGGATTTGGAATCCATTTGACTGCCATGGTGGAGAAGAATGTATCCATGACACAACCGAAGAAACGAGCTGATGAAGCATGCTGGCACTAGTTAGATGGGGACATGTGGCACTCCCTGAGCGTTCATGCTCACGCCGAACAAGGAACTCCAAGCATAGCTGTAGAAGGTGAATTGACGCAGGCGGGAGAGGAACTGAACAGGCATAGGGATCGAATGGTTAAAGCCATGAACGGAGACAGTCGAATTCGGTTGGAGGATTGGAGAGGAGTCTGAGCAACCGAGAGAGACAGTGAACAGTGAACGTTGAGAGGAGGACTGAACACAGAGAAAAGTAAAGCCAAGCAGAGGAGATAGAGGGCCGAGCTGACCACAGGCAGCATCGAGCACTAGAGAGCTTGAAGATTCAAGCCTTCCCATAGAGGAATCTGTCCAGACTGAGCATCAAATTTGGCTCTTTGCACTGTAGACCGAGGGTCACAGAGCTGGTAGGAAGGAAAAGAGTCTGTGAACTCTGAGTGGCTTGGGGAACCCAAGAACCACCCTGCCAAGCAAAATCTGCTTCAGGAGAACTCATATTGAGTCGCTGTATTGTAATTTCTCTGCTGTAAGATACAATAAAATAAGGCCACCAATGAAGCTAGACCAGAGACGTAGCCATGGAGAATAGGGTGAACTCCTTATTAAAAACTGTTTGTGTCTTATGTTGCTTATTGTATTTCTCTGCTGTCTTTCCCTTTAAACTTTTGTGTATTGGCAATCTAATCGATTCGTTGCTTAAATAACATAGAACACACACTAGCACATGAGTTTGTAATAGCTTTTGTTAAAAAAATCTTCAATTGAGATCACTCATAGGGTGATTATCAGATCAGGTGGTATCAGAGCTTTAGGCTCTAAGGTTAGACAAGCTTGTGTTGGTTTAGGTGTGAATGCTCACTAGATCAAAGCTCAAATTAGGAGAATGAGAGTTGGTGGAAACTAATCCTGAAATTGGGAGAGTCTATTCTCGGAAGACAATGTCAGAAGAAGGTTCTATAGGGCCAAACCCTCAATTCATAGAAAGTTTCCTAGCTGTAAAGTCTATGGTAGAAGAAATGTATAGGGACTTTAGAAAGCATAAGGATGAGGATTCATTAGGCTCTAAACAAGATAAAGAAGAAGATGAATCTCATTCCCATGACCACTCGAAAGGAAAGGGAAAAGAAGAAAGCTTTCCTACACCTCCTAATAGCCCTATGCATAATAAGAAAGCATCTTTGATTAAGCTAGATGTAAAATTTGATTTGCCTATATATGATGGAGAGCTAAATGCTAAAATGTTGGACAATTGAATTAGACAAATTGATGTGTATTGCAGAGTACAGAACATAGACTCAGACAAGAGTAAGATTAAGCTGGCAAGCCTATGCCTAGGAGGCACTGCCTTGTTTTGGTGGGAAGGTAGTACCCAAGCTGATATGAAAAGACATGGTAAGACCATCTCTGTCTGGAGTGAATTTGTTGTTGCCATCAAAAAGCAGTTCTATCCATTGGCCTACATGCAACAAGCCATGATGAGTTGGCAAACCCTTCGGTAGTTGAAAGGGCAAAGTGTACAAGGGTATACTCAAGAGATCAGAAAGAGAGCATTGATGTTGGGTATCTCATTAGACTCACCAGAAACTCTTTTGAAGTACATTGGTCATCTACACAGCTACATGAGGCATACCATCCTCATGTTTAATCCCACTAGTATAGATGAGGTATCTGTACAAGCTACTCATCTAGAAGCTAGAGGAAAGAATGGAAATCCAGAAGTTGGGGGACCATCCCAAACCACTATAAGCAAGAGCAAGGAGAAAAGAAAGCAGAAGTGGAAAGCAAGGAAGGCTAACACTGCATAGAAAGGCAAAGCTTCATGCACTCACTATAAAAAGGAGGGGCATGATGATAAGCATTGTTGGATTCTGCATCCAGAGCTGAGACCTAAGAAGTCCAAGGGCAAGAAGAAGAATATTACTGCAGCTATTTAGAAAGATTTGGGGTTAGACTCGGGAGATGAAACAATCATTGCAGCCACGGGTATAAAAGGTAAGAATTCTGAAGCATCCACTAGTAATTTTGTTCAATCTGTTATTGATGAAGAACATGAGAGAAAAAGACATGAGCTTTTCCATGTTCGAGTTGTTTCCAAAAATAAAAAGGTTGATACTTTGTTTGATAGTGGCTCACAAGTAAATCTAATTTCTAAAGCAATTGTAAAGAAATTGGGATTAGCAACTACACCTCATAAGAAACCATACCGATTAGGTTGGTTGAATGATAAAGCACAACTACAAGTGACTAGACAGTGCAAACTCAAGTTT
>APFE031675016.1:13915-39199 GCA_000404065.3 Pinus taeda
TTATGTGCAGCATGCTTACAATAGAGCCAAACACTCTTCTACACAGAGATCTCCTTTTGAGACCTGTTTTGGTTTCATACCAAGGTCTCCTTTGGATTTTGTCTTTGGTAAATATACCATGGTTGATAGACACAGTGATGTGGACAAGGCAACTAGGTTCATTGAACAAATCCAGGAGATCCACCAGGCAGTACAGGAACAGCTGCAAAAGAGCCAGGCCAAGTATAAGACTAGGCATGATAAGCATTGGATGGAGCATAGTTTTCAAGTTGGAGACCAAGTCTGGCTATATATAAGCAAGGACAGAATGCAAGGTGAAGGTAAAAAGCTAAAACCTATTAGGTATGGACCCTTCAGGATACTTGAGAAGGTTTGTGAGAATACTTTTCGCCTTGATCTACCAGCTTGCATGCACATCTACTCAGTCGTGAACGCAGATTGCTTGAGGTTGTTTGAACCTTCAATGATTGAGGACCCTGAAGAGTAGAGTCAATTACCTTTTGTTGATGACCTGCTACTTGAATATCTTGATGAGTTGTAGGAAGATACAGTGCTGGACAGGAAGGCAAGGATGACGTACAACGGACAGGTGGAATACCTCATGATTGGGCTTAAAGGTTCGAAGCCGAGCAGTGCAAAGTGGATTGAGATTGGACAAGTGAGGCAGCAGTTTCCTCACTTAGTTGATGCTTGAAGAAAACCAACTTTTGGTGGTCCAAAAGCTTTTTCAGTAGGAAGGCCATGATCCGAATCAGATCCATAAATGACTGACAAAGAACCTTGACTGTATCGAGATGAAACAAATATTTAAAGAATCCAAAACAACATCAAAAACACCCTGAACTAGTGGCCATGGCAACCGGCGCGGAACGACGAGAACCTCGGTCAAAGCGCGCTGACCGAGGCCCATGGAGATTGCGCAGGAGGTCAAAGTAACCCCTGGGAGCCTCGGATCGGGAAAAGGAGGTGGTTTTTGATGCGTGCATCGTTGGCAAACAAGGCTAAAATAGAAAAGCCTTAAGCACTAGGTCACGTTGGGAGCCGGAGAACCGTGGACGGAGAAACAAAAAGTGCTAAAGGACAAAGGTGAGACCCATGCTCTAGAAAACAAACGGTATCAATCGGGGCGCCCTTGAATGGTAAGAGGTTTTGGAGGAGAGCGGAGCGATCCCACTTAGCGATCAACGCATGGCAACGAAGGTGAGATAAAAACCGCCGTGATTTCGCGCTATCAGTCGAGCAAGTCAACCGCGCTCAACATGCGTATGACGTTGGATCTAGAGGAGCCCAGATCAGACGGCTGAGATTGCGCTCGATAGAAAGGAGCGGAATCGACAGGGAATTAAGTCGCGATTTACAAGGCTTTGGAATCCGTTTGACTGCCACAGTGGAGAAAGAATGTGTCCACGACATAATCGAAGAAATGAACTGATGAAGCATGCTGGCACCAGTTGATGGAGACACATGGCACTTCCCGAGAGTTCATGCTGACGCCAAACGAGGAACTCCAAGAAAAAATACAAAAGGAGAATCGACACAAGTGGGAGAGGAACCGAACAGGCATAAGGATCGAATGGTTAAAGCCATGAACAGAGCTGGTTAAAGAAAGGGGGATTTCGAGAGGAATCTGAGTGACCAAGAGAGACAGTGAACAGTGCACCCCAAGAGGAGGACTAAACACAGAGAACAGTAAATATAAGCAGAGGGACAGAGGGCCGAGCTGATCACAAGCAGCATCGAGCACCAGAGAGCTTGAAGATTCAAGCCTTCCCATAGAGGAATTTGTCCAGACTGAGCATCACATTTGGCTCTTTCCACTATAGACCAAGAGTCACAAAGCTGGTAGGAAGAACAAGAGTCTGTGTACTTTGAGTGGCTTGGGGAATCCAAGAACCACCCTACCAAGAAAAAGAACTCATATTGAGTCCCTATATTGTAATCTCTCTGTTGTAAGACACAATAAAACAAGGCCACCATTGAAGCTCGACCGAAGACGTAGCCCTGGAGAATAGGGCGAACTCCTTATTAAAAATTGTTTGTGTCTTTGTGTTGCTTACTATATTTCTCTATTTTCTTTCCATTTAAATGTCTGTGTATTGGCAATCTGATCGATTCGTTGTTTCAATAACACAGAACACACATACCAACACATGAGTTTGTAATACCTTTTGTTTAACAAATCTTCAACTGAGGTCACTCATAGGGTGATTCGCAGATCAGAATATGTGTTTAATGCATAAGGTCTTTGTGTTTTCCTCCCCTTACTGTAATATTTAAGATATGAAAAGGTTCATTTAGGGATAAAGCTACTTAATGTCCCCTTACCATGTTTAGACCCTCAAGCCTACTTTTAGTGCACAAAACCTACTCATGGGACTCCTATCTCACTTAGATGTTAAAGAACACTAATTATGGCTCTAATAATGACTCATGTTGTGGTCCCAAGACACATTCTCATTTATTACATGTGTTCCTTTTTATTCATGGTGTCTATAACCCTCTAGTAGGCTAAAGAAACCATATATGGTTCTTGTGTGTTGATTTGAGGATGTGTTTAACACTATAGTTGTAGAATTTTTAGGGGTAGTTAGTGTTGTTCATGGCTATTAAACCCAAAAAGTCTCATGTAGGGAATAAGGCCCATTATTCTCTTCATGTGGCCTTAGTTAGACCTCTAAACACATTCCTTGTGCACTAAAATCTTAGCCACAAAAGCATGTGCACATTTTAGGAGTCCATACATGCTTTAGAATGCATATGCACTTTAGATTACATGCATGTTATTTTCATTAAATTTCTTTTGTGTGGGTTTGATAACTTTAACATACATGTTTGTTTACCTAGTTGCTTTGGATTTAGGTTTAGAATGAAAAACACGGTGTCACTGCACACAAAAAATACATTAAAGCCTCCATTTTTTTGAATGGCTTTCAATATATATATTTTCACATTATTTTTGTAAAACTACATAAATAAATTATCAATGAAACTATATTAGCATATAGAGTTGATTACACACACATACTTAGACAACAATTTTCAAAGTCATTACAGGAGATACTCACTATGACGTTATCATGTCACATGTAGGAATTAGACCTAGGTGGGGAGGATAACAACCTTTCACCCAACCATCCAAACTAAATCCTATTGAAAATTCAAGGATATGATGAGTTTGATCATATATACATACATACAAATATGAGAAATATATTTATATTCCATATGAGGAATATACATGTTTTGGTCCTCAAGTGACCACTTAGAAAATAAGGTTGGAAGTCATTACAAAAAATAATCACTATGAGGTAAACTTGTCACATGTAGTAATTTGACCCAAGTGGGGAGATAAAAACATCTCCCAAACACCAAAACTAAAACATATATATATATATATAATAGATAGATATAATGAGAATAGTTGTACATAAGAGCAATGTTCTCTGTACAATTATAATTTTTTTGAAGGAAATTACATCATTTAGGTACTCAACACCTATGCTACAAGGAACATATGCATTATATTTTGCATGAAAAATACACTCCATTGCTTTAAAAACTCAAATTTCATATAGTCACACATGAATTCTAAAAGTAAAAATTATATATTTGGAAATGATCCAGGTGGCTCCAGAGAGACACACAGGACAAAGAGGGCTTATGGACGCTCAAAAATCAAAGTACTCAAAATGACTTCAAATCAGGACTAGAGCATAGATCTCATTGTCTCGATTGTGGAGGTGCAAATGGTTCATCAAACCGAGCTCCTATGAGGGAGAACGGGCTAGTCAAACTTTGGTCAAAGTTGCGTTGTGGGTTAGGTTTAAGTGTCCTACAATTTGACTAACCTTGAGGCATGAACCTAGTTCCTGAAATCGGTCGAAATTATTGTTTCATTAATTTTCCCAATGACTCTTAATTTCTAGAAGTTTCAAAACAACCTCCTTCTTTATAGAAATCCAAATAAATATATAAAATATATATATATATATACGTTATAAATTATAGTAAATATATAGGCTCGATGGCCATTACCCCTACCGAACCCTCTAAACGAGGCATCACATATTATCAAAAATATATATTTAAGGCCGATGGGCTATAACTCCCCACTGGCGAAATTGCAACAAAAATCCACATATATTGTTTCAAGTCGACGGCCATAAACCCCACTGAACCCTTCTCCACAACCATCGCATATATATTGTATTATTTGGGGCGGGCACGGGCCACCGGCAGTGGACCCAGCCCACACCCTATCACCCCGACCCATATATATTGCCGATTGTAACTTCCGATTGTGATATAATGCCGACAACACAATATAAAGCATTGATTTAACATGCGTCGATTAATGCGATGATACACTCACCGATCACCAAATCTGGATGCCGAGATATGCGCTGATCATATATATCGGCGAAACCCCTTAAATCACGTTGATAAAATGTGCCAACGACCATATTTAAGCATCAATTGTGAGGGTCGATCGCTGATATTTAATACGCTGATAATGTTGTTAGTGTGGGGTTTAAGGGGCAGGGCACCCAATGCGGACCTGACCCCTATTTCAAATACATTTTAGCTATAATGAAACTAAAATGAGAGGGGCAAGATTTGATCCCTCGACCCCTCCTCAACCAATTCATATGTTTAACCAATGCGCCAGCTGGATCACATTGGTTAATCCACCGAGGAAATTAATTTAAATAGTCATTTTTTCCAGTGCACACAGTTCGAGACAGGGGAGGGACTACAGGCACAGAGCTCGAAGAGGTAGAAGGTAGGCATGGATTTTGAGGTAGTTAATTAATATTTTAATGCAAGAACCATGAAATTTGCAAGAGGGAAAAATTTTCACTTTGTCAAATTTTGATAAATTTTATATGGATTTTACACCTCTGGTTGCCACGAGTGCAACATTGTTGTTTGTTTCTTCATCAAAGTTTTGCATCTTTCGGTCATTTTCAGAATGCACTTGGAACCATGATTTCAGCAAAATCAGGGAGCGGAACCATGAGCCTTGAAATTTTCCCAAGGAGGTAAAAATTTTCCATGTCAAATTATAGTCAAGTTTATACTTACTTTTCATGGTTTTCCGTAGGGATCACAATGGCGAGATCAGATTCGCCATCTGAGTTGCAGATTTCCAGTCCATACATGGAACAAAATCTTTGAAGAACCCTGGGGGAATCTAAAAGATTCCTTGAGCCCAAAATTCTCAACCTCTTAGAACTCGGATTTTGGACAGTCGATTCAGCACTGCTCAATGCCACAAATCTGATGGTGTCTTCAGATTTCTTATTCTCTCATTTCTTCTTCTAGCCACTTTTCTAAGTGCCAGTGCAGATGTCCACATTCATGTGTGAGCAGTCATCTTCATACGATCGATGCCTTGAGATCGATGGTCTGAGCAGCTTCAGAAGTGTGACATAAGCTTCTTCAGATGGCTCTTGGTTGTGAGGTATATGATGTGTTCATTTACTTCTTCTTCATGCATTATGCTGCATAGATCCTTGATTAATGTTGATGCAAGATCTTGTTTATTACATGTTGTCATGATTCCTTGCTTGATTTGATGCGGAATCTGTTATGTGATGTACTTGTTGTCATAACTCATCATGTTATGCTTTGAGATCCCTTGTTGTATGTTGCTGGGATACTCTTGTTGTCATCATGCATGTGTCTTGCATTGAGATCCCTTTTGTGCCATGTTGGTAGGATGCTCACCATGCATGTTTTTGTGTCATACTGATAGGAGTCTTTTGACTGAGAATTCTGGTTGTGGAACAACTCTTAGAGCCACTCCTGCATGAGGGAATTTTCCCTTGTATGATCAAGACATCATCTCTTTTGTACATCACCATTATTGACAACACTCAATGTAGCGGCCTACACCATATTGACACCGAGGCTCGGAGACGTGGTCCCTCCTGGATGAACTCCGTTATCAACGACTTTTGTTTCATGTGTTGATGATTGATATTTTCCTCTAATTTTCCACATGCAGATGTATTCATTAATGTTCTTTTAAAATGCAATTTAACACATCACAAAAGTAAAAGGTCTTGGAAGGGTCCTTCATCACACCCGAACCTGGATCAGGAAAGCTAATCCAATTTCCTACAGTTGGATCCCTGAATTGTCCTCATTTTGACACCCTTTTTCCCTTTCTTTTAACCTATTCCATATATGTTTTTGTTGCATTTACAAGTTATAAGGTCATCCAAGTCATCCTCAACTATAACATAAGGTATCATTCATTCATAACTCGTAATCTGTAATTTCTTTATGAAATTGATTGAAATATTTCTATGGCTACCGAAATGTACATTTTTCATAGATAATCATAATTTTTGCAGCTAATTCCAAGGTTGAACAACTTACCAAGAGTTTGAATATGAACATGATACATGGATAAGTGCCAAATATCAAGAGCAAGGATATCCACCTATCACAATTACTTGGAAGATAATAGAATTTGAGAATATGAATGGTCAAAGGAAAAGTCAAACCTGATTATAAAAGTTTGTTCTCATGCAAGAGAGACAATTTCATCATCAAGCAAGTGATATTTGGGATTCAAATTGATATGTGTTAGTAAAAAATCCTCATGGTTTTCTCTTATCGCAGTAAATCATGAGAAATAGGTCCCTATTTTAATTCAAAAACCTAGTCGTCAAAAGAAGAACATTCCTTTTGGCATTTATTTATTAGAATTTGTGACTTAGAAATAATATAAATCACTTCAAACTAGAAGAAAAGACATCAAGCTTTTTTCTATAATTATTATTATTCTTTCAGACTTTATTTCCAATAATTACAATTACTTTGTTCTCGCATAATTGTGAATGCGTTGTTGAGTTAACTTGTTGATTTGAGTTCTTATTTCTCACGTCACACCAAGAGGGCCCTTTGATGAGTTGTGATATATTTTAGTTTTCTTTATATTTCATTATGTCTTCAATAGTTTTTTCAAATTTGTTTTTATCTAGTTAGATGCTTTATGCTTTGTTTGATACTTTGTTTTCATACATAGTTTACTCATTAATGTTTTGATTGCAACAGGTTGAGCGCTCGATATTGAAACTAAAATATCAAAAACGTTTATTTCATAGCTTGCACATTTTAAATTAAGTATTAGTCTCAGATTTATTATTAATGTTTGGATTAGTTCTGATTAAGAATCGTGCACATTATTTGTGACACCCTCATCGCACATCTACCCAAGTAACTAGCCAACCGGGGTAAACATGTGACAAGAGGCTCCTATGATTGGATTCAACCTACTATGTGACCTAAAGGAAGTAGAATCAATGGAACACATTAGCCAACTTATCCACATCAGCAACAGAACCCTCAGGAGACATGTCAGTCACTCAAACGTCATATCCCTAGGTCGCACTAATGTTCTGGACATCTTAGGACTTATTCACTCCCATGTTATAGGAAAGAGAGCATCTAGAAACCCAAAGTCGCTCTGACAAGCTTGCCTTCCAATGACTAGAGACTAAATTTGTTAGTGCTATGCCAGTGACCCCAAGATTGAGCCACTTTTTCAGGCCCAGAGCCTAGGTCACCGCCCATAATGGAATGATAACTCTGAAACAGTAAAATAACAGGGAAGAAATGATGCAAAAGAAATAAGTTGAACAATACCTTAATCAAACCCCTTAATCCGACCTCTACTAGCCATGCCCATATTTTTTTCAAACATATCATCAACATGTAACCTACAGGTGTAAACAATAGAATTAAGTATAGGGATCTCATACTTATCTAAGAATC
The DNA here is from genome assembly GCA_000404065.3 of Pinus taeda. NCBI lineage: Eukaryota > Viridiplantae > Streptophyta > Pinopsida > Pinales > Pinaceae > Pinus > Pinus taeda. The sequence continues at coordinate 21,704 of APFE031675016.1, forward strand.
ACTATGAATCATTGTTCCCTCATGTCATTTGTTACACTATCATCTATTAGGCCATAGATACATTATCCATTCATTTGCAAGTAAAAACATGCTAATATCCATACATAGCTGATGTAATAAAACATACACATAACCAACATAATAGCGACAAAAATAACATAAGAATATTAGTCATAAAATCCACATATATATCAATACATTTACACATGAAAATCAAGGGAATGGATTTCTCATTAATGAATGCAATAAACCAACCAGAGATGAGATTACCACACTCCACCTGACCATAGAATGGTTGAGCCAAATATCTCTTCAACCATTCACCCTCGTGCCATATTCCAAGCATGAATGCGGGACTAATATAACACACCAAAAATACCAAATAAGCATGGATTCCATCAGATTTCTCCACCCACAACATAAGAAATTTGAGTTCCTTCTACTCTCTTAGTCTTTACCATAATCCACAGCCTGATCTAGGAATCACTAGGCCCTACACCAAGACACACTCTCTAGGATTTACCGCACATCCCATCCCAGAAATACTAGGCCCAATGGAGAGATATCCACCTCTTATCTTTACCATATATCTTGCCATTCATTGGCAAGGATTCTTAGTCCCACCAAGGAAAACAATCCTGGATTTACTGCAACCCACAGTCCAGTTCATGGGTTACTAGGCTTGTGGATTTACCATGATCCATAATCTGATTCAAGGACCACTAGGCCATTTGTTTTTCATTTCAGAGATCCACCCCACTCAACTTCAAATCCATCCAACTATACCACATTAACCAAATATGAGAACCCATCCTATCAATGCTATCAGGAAATGGCAAGGCTAGGCTGAAGAACACTGTCACACTTGGAAAAACCCATGCCATGATAGAAAAGAACCACATGAAATCCCATGCATGCAAAATCTAGCAATGAAAATACACATGAAAGTTTATACCTACAATGAATCATGTTGTAGTTGTTTGATCCTGCCTTTCCCTACTTGATCTTTGATTCCTCTTGCCTTCTTTTCCTCAATGCCAAAGTGCTCCAAGAAAATTCTAAGTGTCGTAGAGTGTGAGATAGAAGTGCTCCAAGAAAATTCTAAGTGTCGAAGAGTGTGAGATAGAGAAAGAGAGAATAATGAGAGAGCTCCAAAACTCAACTGACAAAAGGTTACCAACTGATCCTCAAAAGCATTTTTATCAACGAGGTCTATTTTCTTCATTTTCCATTATTTTCCTTCATTTTCCTCCTCACATGCAACCTGTGACCTTTCATCTCCCTTTTCTCCTAATTTAAATTATTTTCATAAATAAATGTGCCAAAATTTCCTTTTTTTTCCTTTCGAAAGCCTTAGTCACTACCTTTGCCAATTTCCTTGGCCATAATAAACCAAATCAACACCCATTAGGATGTTTCCCCCACCATTTAACTTGGAATACGTGTCCCATCATTTGTGGTATTTATATGTTTTTACATAGATTTTTTAACTAGGGTTGTTACAGAACCCTCCTCCTTGGGGGGAGACTGTCCTCGGTGTTCAATGACACCTATAACCAACAAGATTGTTGAAAACAAAACATACTGCCCATGGAGCTTTATAGCACATCTCATTGCAGTATTTATAATGAATGACCTACTCAAAAGAAAAACATCATGGAAACATGACCAAATAGCAACCATACCGCATACTGGAGCTTTATAACACAACTCATTACGATATTTACAATAACCACATATACATATATGCACATTTTCTAAACTAGAAAATAAAAGGATATGATGCATGCATCCACAATAAGGGCATCCAGAGGCTCACACCTCCACCTTCAAAGTAATACGAGGATTCACCTCCTTCCCAGGAAGTCCAAAATCCACTGCAAAGTGAAATTTGCATCCAGTGTCTAGTGCTATAATCTTGTGCCACTTGTCCTCTCAGTGAACAATTACCAACTCATTGTTCTAGGGCACACTCACAATGTGCATCCGATTCCATCTAGAAATGCTAATGACCAAAAGAAATCCATCCCCTGGCCTTCCCTTCTCTACTACAAAATCCCTCGGGAAATAAGGTCAACCCCTTTTGTGCAATCATTCACCTTCCAAGTTCCACTGACAACCCCCACCCGGGAATTCCATCCCTTAGCAAGGCTTCCTTGCATTAGAAGATACAAAAACCAAGGCATATCCCTGCCTTAAAACAATCATACCGGTCATAGCATGCTCATGGAAATTAATGGACACTATTGGGTACCAGTGCCCCATAATGGCCCTGCTCCTAAAGTGATTTACCAACATACTGTTGCATGTTCCAATTTCTTTCACTGTTGATGCTAATTCTTGTAGTCAATTTCAACCACCCAACCAAGTATGTTCACACTTCATGTACCAAGCACATAACTTCCATTAGATTTAAAATAATTTGAAATAAATTCACATCATATCTCATTGGTAGCTCGTCAATAAGGTACACTTGAAATTATGTTCGCGTCCTGCCACAACAAGTCAAACTAGTTGTTTGATCCAAACATCATGCATAAGCATATCAAATCTAGTTAGCTCAAAACACAACCATCGTAGATCAACATCATCATTCACATGTAACCATCATAAACTAGAATCATAGATCACATATAATCATCATATACCATAATCATAAATCACATGCACGATAAAACTGAAATAAAATGTTGATACTTATCCTTTCATCAATCCTTAGTTTCTACCTTTGTCTTTATTCCATATACACTCCAGATCGGTTTCCACACCAGACAACACGCAGTGCCTTCTCCTCAACCATGTGCACATACACATAGTGTGCATCACACACATACAACTACACATGTCATACAACAACATGCAATACATGCATTTACATGAGTACCATATGTACCACATGTACACAGTATCACTTGTACACTGCAACCACCTACACAACGTGCGCACATCATCACATGTACACAACACCACTTGCGCAACGTGTACACAATGCCACATGTACACTACACCAATGTACGACGTGTAGACAATACCACATGTACACAATACCACATGCACGACATGTACACGACACCGTATGTACACAATGCCACATGCATGACATGTACACAACACCACCTACACACAATGCCACTTGTACAACATGTACACAACACCAATTGTACTTTCATGCACACAACACCATATGTACATAACACCACATGTACAACATGCACACAATAACACATGTACATAGAATTTCATATCTAATATGTACATAGCATCATATTTACACAACACCACATATCCAACATGCACAGAGCACCATATGCACATATTGCCGAATATACATCATGCACACAATACAATTTGTACATAGCACCACATATCCAACATCTACATGCACATAACATCACATATGCAACATTTGCATATCAACAATACCACACATCCAAAACCACATTGTCTTTACTAAGCGACCTTGCTTCCAGTGTCTTATCCATGCTTGTCCCAGCATGTTCCAGGCCACACTACTTCCATTTCGTTCTTGTATCCCTTGGTATAACCTGTCCATAACATAGAAACATTATAATCACATAATATCAACTCATAACCATATGATACTGACCTTGTATATTTTTCATGACTACTCTTCCCACTTGATTCCTCATAGCCAGGAACTTCTTCATGCCATTCGCCTGCATAAGCAATCATTCTGCCACAAGAATGATTCTTGATGATCTTTCAGACAGTGACATAGATACATGGATATATACATACATATACGCACACATTAGCATAAACAATCCTGATCTTGTCAAAAAAATGATATTGCACATACAATACATATATTATATTACACACATAAATGTTAGCGTTGATAGTCATGATCCATGACGACCCTGTCAAACATGACATACTTACACACCTACATGTATAGTGCATGTATAAATATATAAACATCATCATAATCATGATCATAACATAATTACCAGATATCAAGGTCAAGGTTTAAGAGAACACCCTTTATTCATGCAACACATGTGCAACATTAAGAATAGTTGTTCCCAAAATAGCCAAGGCATGCCTCAAATCCATTTACTTTACCTTTTTTGTTACTTTCTCATGACTTTAATACCACCATCCATTCACCACAATGGACCCATCTAGTCCAACCGATTGTCATAGTTTTACCTTCTGTTGTGCTTACTCATGCACTAAGCTTCATCAATGTCTTACATTACCTGTTGGGTACCACACAGATCTCCTCGAGCTCCATTAACTTTCCTCTTTCCCGACCAATTCCCAAGACGCAAAACAATAAAAGGTGAGAACAGAGACAAACAACAAGAAAACCATGAAAACCAATAACAACACTACACCACAATAAAGTGGCAGAGCTATGCACAAGAGACATGCCAAATCGCAAATCAAGTGTAACAATTAGAAAAGACCAAAAGAACAAGACTAAAAATAGACACCATGAATCAATCCCCATGGTTCCTAAGGAAAACTTGACCTGATCCTTCTTCGATATTTCAAGGTAGTCTCTTTGCCATGAAATCTGCTGCATCATACTACCATAAACACATAATTGTCAGTGCATAAATAAACATAACAATACACTGAATACCTTATCTTTTTGTGCCAAGCACGTTTCCTTGTAGTTGAACACATCCAAGCCATATCTTAAGGGACTCCAATTCCCTCCACATGTAATTAGAAACTAGGTAATATACATGTCAAGTACATATTCATGAATCTAGCACATATCCACATAATTTCATACAAATAAAGGTTAAGAAGACTTCCTGTGTGTAAAATACTCATTCATTTGGAATTAGGGTTTCCAAACATAGTTAAAGGAATTCTTGTACAATTCCTTTCTTTGACCTTTTGCTTGCTGAAATTGATTGTTATTATGCACTGTCACATCACCTAACTGTTAGTGATATAAACACATCAACTATTACCTTATCAGGATAATACCAACATGCTTCCTACAAATGCTCACACATGTCAACCACATGTTCCAAATAGCAAGACAATCATATCTATCAATTTGAAATCATCATTTAGCAAGACTAAGAATCATGTCATAATCCATAGTCAACTCATATTCATTAGACATAATGCTACAACTATCACCTACTTACACAAAAGTACATATCAACTGTCTTGACACATATGTATTAGTACAATCATCTTAAAACAAGATCATTTCTTCATGCAACCCTATAGACTCATACTCATACCATGCAATTAATCAAACATTCAAGCAAGCTATGAATGCACCATGTCAAATGAATCAACTAGGTGACATAATAGGCACCAAACACTCAAAAATCAACAATGAAGCACCAAGTATACTACATAAGCATACTCATACCTTAGTGTATTTCAGGGGAGGTTGTCTTGTCTACACAATAAATCTAGTTAGCACAATATACATATCAACTCAAACATAAATAATATCATGATATCCAAAATAGTCACTAGATAACACATTTACATCATAACTCATACACAATTATCATTCACACATATGCAAAGTCAACCTATATTAGTACAACACCATATCACAAATATGTCGACCCATACCTGAATATCACAGCCATAACCATCTACATAGGTCAAACCAGGTTAACACAATACCTATAACATCAATATCTTCAATGCAGTGAACATAACCATCACACATATGACCAATCCAAATTACAACATCAAGATCTCAATGAAATAACCCTAAACATCAAGTAAATAACATATAACAAAAATAAGTTATATACCATGCTCATCAACAACATATAACAAAATCATCAAGTTATCTAACAAATAACAATAGCAATGCATACAACCACATGTTAGTATCATTCTTGACTATCTGACACATGTGCATATGACTATGTTAATCAACTATCATCTATCATGTACATAACCATAACATCAAAATACATGTACATCAACCTAATGTATATAACCCTAATGCATATAACAATCGTTAACCTACATACTTGCATGCCCAACATATAAACCTATATGATGACATGCTCTTGTGTCAAGATCCAATGCTGCAACTTCACTTTGATGATCTACATCTTTTGCTTTACCTCATTCATCACATTAGCATCATAACATACCAATAGCATCATGATGACCTAACTTTCACACCATGACTTCACAAGGCATATTTGACCTACTATTCATGCATAACTATAACCAAGACCATACATGCATAACAACTGCTAATAAACATATAACATATGAGCACCAAACCATATACACCTCATTACAGCTGGAGTCCAATCATCAAGGCATGACCATATCAACTACACAAACGATGACCTCATGCACAACAACAACAACCATTAATCCATTGTACGCATTTCCACATGCTACCATCAAAATACATAAGCAATGCATAATCAACTACACATATGCATGAATGCTTGTAGTTGAGCATAAGCATCAATACTTGTATCCAACCTACAAGACTGGTACATGTAATCAAATATACAAGAATGAAACCTACCATAAAAGGATGTAATCAAGCTGCATATATTCATGTAACCAATCATATACTCATGATGATGCATTCCACAAAATAAAATCAAGTTCCTATCAATTAGATTAGTTTTGTATTCATGAATGTTAGAATAGTTTCATTTTGAAGTTGATCCTAGTTGAAATGGTCTTATGGATAGAACATGTAAATGTACTTGATGAGAATTAACCTTAAATATATTAGGATTTTGATTTCATGATCATTATCTTTTATCATAAATAAACCTCCTAGCATATATAGTACACATAGACTTCAAAAGCTCATAATCTCCTATCGATAATTTAATGAACAATTAAATTACCCAACATTTTTGGCGTCGTTTCTAGTGAAGTCTATATAGGATTTTTTTTTCTTCTATATATCATAATATATGCATTCATTCTCTAGATGCATAGTTAAAATGTTGTATTAAATCATTTAGGATGTATGTCTAGAGAATGGGATTCTAGAGGTAGATTTGTAAGTAGAGGAAGAGGACGTAATTCAATACAAACATCACCAACCACCCATGCTAGACCACATAGTTCCACACCATCCATGAACACTAGCATTCCATCCATACCAGGTAGGCATAAACTCCCTAAAATCTATAGATATGAAATTCAGCCTAGGGATTCCCAAACCTCATCTACAAAAGTTGTAGTTGAAGAGCCTACATCCCCTACTGTAGGAGTCATATTTATTTCTTCAACATGTGAACAACTCTTAGGACAAGAGTTAGAAGTACATAGTGAAGAGGAAGAAGTAGAAGATGAATATTGTTCTGAAATACCATTAGTAGAGGACCAGAGGATGAAGAAGTAGACAACCATATTATTGAACCTTATATTATCTATGAAGAATATATAATGGGAGGAGAAGGAGAAGGATAAGTACACAATGAAGAGGAAAGACCAAGGATCGGTGGAGGGAGAGTTAGAGGAGGTTATAAAGGAGGTCGAGGTGGTAGAGGTGGAAGGGGAGATGATATAGATTTTCACAAGGAGGATCCTTTTGGATTCCCTATTTTAGATACAAATACCACTGCTACCATGAAAAACATATCACCATCTGTCCTTCCTAATTTTCATGGGGTAAGAATTGAGGATCCATAAGCATTTGTTTTTGAGTTTTAGTTATTGTGCAGATTATATGATTATTTACTTGATACTCAAGAATTGAAAATTTTCCCCTTTACTCTAAAATATGGAGCTCATAAGTGGTTCATGGGTCTAGGAACACATTCTACTAGGACATGGGATGATATGAAAATAATATTCCTAGATAAATACAAAGATTATTTCTTGCCACGTGACCTTAAGGATGAAATGTTTAAGATGGTTCAAAAAAAGGGTTGAAAATCTTGAATATTTGGTGGAAAGATTTGCCTACAACATCAAAAGGGATAAATTTCACAATTTAGATGATTAAAAATATATTGCTAAAAACCATAAGGGATGAATGGATTGACCTTCTCAATTTAATGGTCAAGGGAGATGTCTCTCCATTTCCATTGAAACAAATTTTTGAATTATGAAAACACATATTTAGAGGGAAAGTAAAATATCGTAAGAATCCAAGAGATCTAGTCATATCAAGGGTAAGAAAATCAGCATCTGGAACAATAAGTAGAGATAAATTAGGTAACTTTCTTGATAAAATTAAAATTGATATCCTTGGAAATGTTAGTGAACAAGTAGATACTATAAGGATACAAAACGAGAAAAAAATTAAGAATGTTGCATTGTTTATTTTCTATCCTAGATGTAGGAAAAAACATGCTTTACGAGAATTTCATATTGATAGTGTTGAAATATGTGTTATATGTGTAGAAAATCATGACACAAGGGAGTACCCATCAATACCTGGACTTAAGGTTGTGTTGTAGCTGCTACAACCACCCTCCAATATTTTTCCCATGCTTAGGTTTTGGAGACTCCCTTCTGTCCACACAAGCTCATCATTCATTGTCGTCAATCATTCATGTTATGTTAAAGACTTATCTTTCATGTGGTGCTTGTGATGTCTTGTTTTGATCCCATCTGGAACCTTTTCAAAAAACAATCCATCTCTTGCCTTAACTTTGCATCTTTGTCGGTCTTCCCTTTAGAAATTGTGTAACCTTGGAAGGAAATCCAACTTTGAGGATCTAAGTTGTGTAATCCAGAGAGGTAGACCAACCTTAAGCTTGAAAATTATACAATCCTAAGAGGTAGGCCAACCTTGAGCTCAAAAATTGCGCAAATTTATCCTTCCCCTAAAAATCTATGGAATTCATCGAGACAAGGAATTACCCAAGCCCTTGAGCCTCAAAATTGAGCAATCTACTTTTCCAGTGTGAAAATTAGAATTAGCAACTCTAAAAAATAGGAGTTTCCTAATCAATTTCCGGTTCAATCCACTAAGCTACTAATTATGATTTTTAGACAAGCGACGTTTTTTCGTTGATTTTAGGCATGTGCTTCAGAAACCCTAACCCAACTATATCTATATAATAAACACCCCTAGAGCTCATTTTCACACTCAATATTGGAGCTATATATTTTCCAAGAAGACTAAGGAACTTTTGGTTGAGTTTGAGATGGTTTTTCATGTAAGTTTTTCATGTGTCACTTTTTGTCACTTTTTTACTCCTATTTTTAGTCACTTTTGTTGTTTCGCTTCTGTGAGTGATTTTTTTCTTGTTTCTTTTCATAGTTTTTTCTGTTTTATATTATATTAGCTTGTACAAGTGTTTTTTCGGTCAATCATTCGATTTTTACAAGTGTCACATCAAATTCTTGTTTTTACTCGTTAGTGGTCACTGTTTAGATGACTCCCTATGTAGGCTTGTTTTTCCTTTTGCGTGTTGATCTTCTGCACCTTATTTTCACTAATCTATATTTAACTTAATCAAATATGCACTATTACTCAGATCTGCCACTTTCCCATCCTCTTCCCTGGCTAATCTTCCCCCTAGTTGGCCAGTGATTGCCATGATGAACTGTGCATTGTGTAAATACAAGGCTCAAGCCTCGTGCTTGGCCTCTAAGATTGCACAAAGCACAATCTATGGCTTGTCCAAATGTGCGTTACACAGTTCCAGGGATCAACCCTTATCCTTGGCCATTGAGACTGCGCAACGCGTAGTCTGGCCCTCAATCTGCCCGGACTGAGAATGCACATTGCATAATCTCAAGCCTCAAGCCTCTCCCTTGACTGTTGAGATTGCACAATGCACAGTTCATGAGGTCAGTCTCTTCCCTTAGTCTATGAATTATGAAATTTTCACTTTCAATATTGTTGTTGATTCCTTGATCTTGCTTTGTGAGTCATTTTATGTTTTCCATGAGTGCATTTTTCTCCTATAGGTACTACAGTTTTTTAGCACTTCTCCTAATCAGTTACTGTCATTATGGCTCCTAAGAGATCTCTCTCAAAGTACACTATAGAGAGAAGCACTGAGGAGGTGGTTGAGAGTGCTCCAGTGAATTTTCCACTTTTCTTAGATACTCAGATGTTTATAGAGAAAGAGTCAAACATTACATGGTAGAAGGTGAATGAGGTATTCTCAACAAGAATTTTCAAAGAAGATCTTGAAGACCAAAAAGTTTACATCAATGTCCAAAGGTAAGGATTACAGAAGATTACATGTAGGTATCTGATTTTTCCATGTGCAAACATCGTTAGCTGGATATTGTCCCATATTGATAACAAGACCATGATTCTCAACAGTGCTAGTGAAAAAAGACTTGCATCTTTAGTGTATTTATTATTTTCCACTGCCATAATCTTACATGGATTTCCACTTCTATGCATTCACTAGTTACTTGAGCACAAAGAATATCATCACAATTTGGGTGAAAGAGCCTTCCAAAATCTTCCAAACACCCAACAACACTTACAATACCAATGCTTTCAGGAAGGCTTATCAGTACTTGATAGTCTTAAGTTGTCATATCTATGGCCAAAGTAGTACTAAGACCTTTCCATAATGCTGAGAATTCTTGCTTAATCAGGTTTTGAATGAAGGAAAACCATTCAACTAGTTAGATTTGTTGGCTCAACAATTGAGGACCCATGTAAATAATACTAAAAACCTTCCCAAGGGTAAGAAATCTAGGTTCTCTATGTCTTCTTACTAAATGGATGCAATCTATGCTCAGAACTATTTTCCTTGCATGAGTTGGACCAGGTCACCGAGAGAACCTGTCGTGCATATTTACAATAAGTTTCTTTTAGAGTGTAGTTCCAAAGGATTAATTAAAAATTTGACTGATCACTTCCTCATTCCATTATACAGGTTAATATTTTAGGAAGAGCCACCTTGCATGTCCTGTGGGATAATGGAAGCAGTGTCAGAATTATCAGATTGGTTTTCCTCACCAAATGGCACTTTGTTTAGAGTGTTTGGTGGTTAGAAGTCCAAATATTTTGATGAGGTATGCCACTGACAAGTTGGCCATGCAAGAAGTTTCTTATCATCTTTCCACAGCATTATCAGAAGTTTTGCACAGGAAAAAGAAGGCACCTTGACCTATTCTTCCTTTTCAAATTGGCTTGTACAAGATCAAGAATTTGAAGGTTGCAGACATCGAAGGAAAGGAGATAGATAAATTCACTTTTTTTTGTTTGGACTTCAATCCTTATGATCCTAGGAATGTTTTTAAAGAACATTGTGTGAGATTCATTTCCAATGTCCAAGTGGGAAATTTTACAGGACCGAGGAGGAAGATATTAATAATTTCTACAATGCCTACAAGTCCCGTGAACTGGTCAGGTTCGCAAGAACATGATAGGTTACTCCTTAGAAATAAGCCACCCCAGAGGTAGAACCAACAGAAAGTCATAACCCAATGCATGAAAAGGGAAAGAGGAAAGTTTCACATAGTCTAATGGAAGAGCATAGCCAGTCATCCTCAAAGCAGCCATAGCAGCAGAAAACGGGAGGAAACAGAGGAAGCAAGAAGAAGAGATGAAGCAGAGAGAAGAACAAGAGTAGAAAATATTGGAAGATGAAAGGCATAAACTAGAAGAAGAAGAAAGGTGGAGAATAGAACAATAAGAAGAAACAAGAAAAAAGGTCATAGAACAAGAGTAAAATCGACTACTATAAGAGGAGAGAAAACATTTGCAGGAGAAGAAACTTGCTCAAGAAATCAAAGAACTAATTATGATTCAAGACATGGAGGTGGAACGAGAGCCTCTAAAACAAGATTTTGATCTTATGCTAAGCACTTAGCTAGTCACCATTCAGTTTCCTCCTCCTCTAATAGTAGAGAAACCTCCAAGTGAAAAAGAGGAAAATGTTCCTCTTGATGATGGTCCTGTCATGGAAACATATAATCTAACTTAGTATGAGCTTCAAGAGAAAGACAATTTTTCTGAATGATCTTATATCTCTTGCATTCATTAGAGAAAGGGTGATTGTAACGAATACGAGGAGAAATCTAGAGGCCATTGTTGCAACCAACTTGGCCTTCGTCGATGCTACCAAGTCAAATACAAAGTATCTCATGGCCAAGAATAGGTAGATGGAAAATAACTTGCAGGCTATAAGGAAAAAAATTGAGCATATCTAAGCAAAGCTCCAGAAAGCAGCTCCTGCACAGGTATATCTAGAAGAACTTAAGGTAGCCATACTTGTTGAAGTATTGGCATTGGGAGAAACAACGTGAATCCTTTATGAGGAGCTTTCCACCATGCACAAAGTAGTTTCCTTCTTGCACAACATGAAACATAAGTGCCAGGATAATGTTAAAGCCCTCAAGGTTGTCCATACAACCATCATTTTTGTGCATGAGTCATAAATGCAACACAAAGCGGCACCGTCTGAATTGGGAAAGAAAACAAGGCAACATGCAGAGTTGGATAAAGCACAAGTTTATATTATCATCCAACGTAACAAAAAACTTGCCTCATTCATCGCCAACATTGAGGTCTCATATGCACAATTAGATAATAGCACAAATTTCATGGTGTAATCACATAAGATCCATTCAGTTGGATCACTCATCAAAGCTAGGCATAGGAATCAAGTCAAGCAGGAGGTTGAACAATACTTGAACCAACTCAAGAAGATCGCCATGAAGTAAGATCCGGAGGTGAACAAGAACAATATGCAAAAGTAAATTGGTGGCCCTATCCATAGCAACACCATGTTTCTCCTGTTGAAGAATGAAATTCAAACTAGTTCCAAATCAATCTACCTTGATGCAATGGAGGCTAGAGTCTACTTCCAGCCTGATCTTATCCATAGGGGCTTCACTAGGGGACCAATACCATACCACATGGGTTCATATTGGGGGATATATATTGAGGAGAAAAATGACATAATATATTGAGCATATAACAGGGGGTAAAGGGTGTTTATATTGGTAGGTGTAAAAAATGGAGCTCAAAGTTAATGAAAAAATATAAAGGGGTATAAAAAATGTTAATGAAAAAATGGATACCTATAATATCTATTGAAATTAGGGTTTTTTTAAATTGAGAAGGTGTATTGGATTCGTATTGGTAGGGGGTTAAATAATGTGATTTTTATAGGTATTTTCCAATATGTAGTCAAATTAAGGGTATTGCTTAGTATGCCATGAGTGCACATGCTATGTTAGAGGTTCATTGAGTGAAGACCCTGTGATCCTATCACACAGTTTGGGGAATTCATCACACTATACAAATCTTGGCACCACTATGTGACTCAACAACTACAAGTTTAAGTGGTTGAGATGGAGTTTCTCCAAAATCAAGCTTAACTTGTTTTGTCTTATTAAGTTGTCTAGTTGACTCTAACCAGTTTTGTCTTACATGGGTATGAGTGATATTGTAATATTTTTTGTAATTACTTGTAAGTTAAATTCCAAGTGTCAATTGTGGAATGTGAAGAGTCATTTTGTAATGAAGTCGAAAGTTCATGGTTGACAGAAGTCAAACAATCATGAGGGAAGTCAAAGAGTCACAAAGGGAGATGAATAATCACCCCTTCTATTATAAATATATCCTCATTAGTCATGTAAAGGGATTTTTGTTGGGCCTTTGGCTTAGCAAAAGCTTGTGAGCTTTGTTGAGAGCCTTGTATTCTCCATATCATAGAGGGAGTATATTTATTTGGAGGAGTAGGTGTTGGCTTCATGTTTCACTATTGGAACTAGTGGTTCAGTAATTGTATATGTATGCTTGAGACTTTAATTTCAATAAAATCTCAGATCCGACACATTTCCATGCATCTTCTTGTTATGTTTGCAATATATATTCTTTCATTTACACTAACGCTTATGAACTATTTCATTTTCATTAGTATGAATCTTGTTGAATGCATGTTATTGTATATTTCCATCATGGTGAACTATTTTCTAGGCTAACTTGTGATGCCTTTTATGCTCATATGTTCCTTTCAATTTGAGTACTATTATAGGATTCTAAGGGGCTCAGTCACTTCCCCTTAATCATGTTAGAACCTTTCATGCATTGCACTTGGCCCTTCACAAAGTTATACACTTGTTTCACCAAAGTCGAGAATATGTCATTCTATGTGTTATCGCAGCCAAGGCATAACACTAAATCCCATTATTTCGGCAACTGGTTCGTATTCCGGATGGGGATCCTTTTCCAAATGGTATGAGGTTTAATTGGGACTTCATATCAAGGGAGACACCCTGAATGTTGGACAATTAAGCACCATCAACATTTCTGGTGCTAGAAAGAGGGCCAGATGACAATCTTAACCTGTGAAGTCTATTGTGAACTTTCCTATGTTTTAAATGGATTCTTCCCATATCTTAACCCTAGCATGTTTTCCAAGAAATGCAAATCTGAAAGGGCCCAATGGGATAATTAATGACTTATCAAATCTGAAGTTTGATGTTGAGGGTGGAACAACCATTCTTGAACACACCGCTCGTTTTCTTGAATTTTTCACTCATCATGATATTCATTGTGAAGATACTTCTTGCAAGTTGTTAATTCTCATGTTTGAAGCATGCGCTAAGGAATGGTGTTACACATTAACAACCATTTCTATTCACTGTTTTGAACATCTTCTGAGAGAACTCTATCATGCCTTTGACGAGTATGATTATAAATCTTTTTATAGAAAAATCATGCATATAAGAAAAGAACCTGATAATCTCTTAACGATTTTCATGATTGCTTCATTCATTTATTTTATGAATTTTCTGAAGATTATATTGATTAGAATTTCATGAAAGAGAACTTCAAATTTCTTGTTCATATTTCGACGAATCCAACGGAATATGAATATTTCAAAAGTATCCCAACATATACTTGTTATGGAGCTCTTAAATCTGCAACAATGGAAATTGTTGTCCCAAGTGACCCTTAGACCTCTTCTCATTAAACAACTCCATTTACGTAGGGTGAGGTTGGAGGACTTGAGAGTCCATCCATACCTACCACCATCTTCTCCCACCCCACATATTCAAAATTTAAACACAAGTTTGGACTATGGATCTTATGCTTCTAGTGATGATATTTCTCCTTATCCTTCATCTGTTGGTTCCCTTGGTCCTCCTGATTGTGATTTATATCCACCTCTTTCAATCATTTCTTCTGATGTTCACAATGATCAAATTCAGATGGAGTTAGTGTTGTCCAAAAAACTTGTGATACCATTTACAATGATTATGTGTGGGATTCCATTTTTGAATAATAATTTGTGATCCAAGTTGATGTTTCTCCTTTTTACCCTCTCCCTCAATATCCTAACATCTTCCATGATTCTATCATGCCTATTATATCTTTTGAAGAATCAATTTCTGACAATGTTAATTCTGATCATACTCGGGACTCGTGGAATGTTTGTTTTACATCTGAGCTCGGAGAGGGAAAATATTATCTTCCTAATATTTCCCATCCATCATCTCATCATTATGAAGAAACAAAGAGTGAAATTTTTTGTTTTCAATATCCCCCTCTCTATGATTCATCAAGATCATGAGGATCCTTTTCTTCATGGTGATGGATTTTCTGATCATATTTGTCATGATCTATTCATCAACTCATCAAGTCATGACTCCATATTTTCTATTGTGGATTTTTCTAAGCCACCATTTTTTGATGATCTACCTTTTAATGTCTTGGAACTACTGCAAGTTGCCGAGGCCCTTCATCCCACGCTGATGGTTATTTCAGGTTCTCATAGTCTTGATTTTAATTGCAATCATGATAAGGATAGTACTAAATCTCGCATGAATCCTCATCAGTTGATCACACAAATTGAAAATCAATATATTTCACAATTTTCACATCCTTCGTCTATTTTGCATGATCCTATCACTTAATCATTGGAGAAGTCATACCTAGAAAGCCCATTAGCGAAAAAATAAAATTTCACTTTCTTTGTGTTTTCCAAGTTTGGAAGTTTAGAAGAATGTTTTTTCATCTCATCTTGGTTCAATGTGCAGAAACATCATCATACATCCACAGAACGTTTCACATATGCTTTCTTCATGTATTTTTCTGCCTGCATTTTCAGTCTTTGAATTTTTCAGCATGTCGTAGTTTATCTTTCTTGTCAAGTGTTATTATTAAACATCTTTCTTTATGTTGATTCCCTTGCCTATATAGTTCAATCCATGCTTCGATGGTTACACTAGAAGTTTCATTTTATGTGAGTTTAGCCTTTTCTCAGTTAGTTTAGGAGTAGGGGTAGTTTGCTTGTTTCTTTGTTTTGTTTCATTTTGTTTGCTTTCTTCCCTACCCTTTTCTTTCTTTTCCGTTGAAAATATCTTCCGCATGAGACTGTGTTTGGTTTCCGAATCAAGCATGGTGAAGTTCGAAAGGAATTTTTTCTACTATCAATTCTTGGTTATATGTTTACTCCCTCTCTTTGTGTGGGCCTTGCACCTATAGTGGATGATACCCTAATGGAAAATACTTTCTTTCTCAGAGAGAATCGTAGTGGAATCACAATGCTTGACTCTATAACTAGTGCCACATACTATAATCAATTTTAATGATTGTTTGGTTTTTCCTTGTCAACTAAGTCCAGTAGAGTAAGGAGGGGAGGAAAATTTAACAAGTGAACTGTATTTCACAGGTGTATAATAGTTGGGTCCCTATAATACTAGTGATTACCTCATTAATATTGTAGTTGCATCCCTTATTAATATGGTTGTTCCCCTATTATCCCCATATTATTATTATTGTGACCCATAGAATCCCTCTATTGTTATTTTTGTGGCTTTATATTATTATTGTCAGGTCGGTTGGGTTATATTGTGACTCCTTAGACTCCTATATATAGAAAGGAGGTTTTATCATTTGAATCATCCAAGAATTTTTCATTTATGTAATGTAAAGGAGGTTGCCCCCTCAAAGAGGCTGAATTCTAAGGCGTTGATCTATCTTATCTATCTTTTCTTGAGCTAGTTTCATAACATTTGGTATCAGAGCTTTGGATTCTAGGGTTTCGTTGCTCCAAACAGGTCATCGTGGAATTTTTGCTATAAATTTTTTTCTGCGACATTTCAGAAGCTAAAAAAAAAACCCATTTGATAAGAAATTGCGCTAAATCTCAGGTCCGAATTTCAGAGTTGCTTGCGCTATATTTGCGGAGATATGATCTGAGGAAGTTGGTCTTCTCGCAAACTCCTAAATTTCATTCCAAACAAGTGACCTGGGGAAAATCATCATAACTTTCTCTCTGAGCATCTGATTGAAATTTCGTAAGAAGGTAAAAAAAGAGGACGGATTGTAGTTTCTTGTATATATTTTTCAGAGCCAAAAGTCGAAACAGTGACTCATGGCACGTCGTACAAGTTCGCTCTAGTGAATTAGTCTATAATCAGGTCATTGTGGGAGAGTTTGCATAACTCTTCCTTGGAGAATCCAATTTGGATCAGATTGGCAGCATTGGAAAGAGGACACAGAGGGCTACTGTAGGTCACAATTTTAGGATTGGATGATCTGAAAGTACAGAGATACATCAGAGGCAATATCGAGCTCCTACAAAGTGAAAAAAGGTGTGTAGATTC
>APFE031675016.1:43259-57583 GCA_000404065.3 Pinus taeda
GCTGAAGATTCCACATGGGAGGATGAGAATTTTATACAGAAGCATCCAGAACTACTCAAGCATTGAGGACAACACTTTTTTGAAGGAGAGGGGCATGTTGGGTCCCTATAATACTAGTGAATATCTCATTAATATTGTAGTTGCATCCCTTATTAATATTGTTGTGCCCCTATTATACCCATATTGTTATTACTGTGCCCCATAGAATCCATATATTGTTATTTTTGTGGCTTTATATTATTATTGTTAGGTCGGCTGGGTTATATTGTGACTCCTTAGACTCATATATATATAGAAAGGAAGGTTTTGTCATTTGAATCATCCAAGAATTGTTCATTTATGTAATGTAAAGGAGGTTGCCCCCTCAAAGAGGCTGAATTCTAAGGCATTGATCTATCTTCTCTATCTTTTCTTGAGCTAGTTTCATAACAATAATATCCTTCTCTGAAGGGGAAACCTCCTCTGTTCTCAATAAGTCAGGATCCCTCTTCCGCCCCATAAAATTAATAAGTGATGATGCATAGTTCTATGAATAAAATGTAAAAATAAATAAAGGAAGAAGAGAAAGGCTTCCTGCGTAGGGAGGTGAAGCAAGCAACTCTGACAGGGTACTGTCCAGGATAGCTGGAAGTAGAGAAATGTTTGTCCCTGAACTGACTCCGTTGGGGTATTATCCAAGCTTGCTGGCAATAGATAAACACTAGAGATTAAAACCAAGACTCTAACAATCTTTTTTCACTTGTGTATCTATATACTCCCCATCCCTAATCGAAACATTTGAATTTGATTTGTCTTTGTTACTGTGACGGTGGTGAAGAGAATGGTACGAACTATATCTTTAACTCAAGTTAAGTAAAAAATGTATGGTGATCAATGAAATGATTAATACTTCCTAAAGATTGAGACCTAGTTTGCATGAGTTAAGACCCATACAGAGAATTGGAGCTCTACCAGTGTGTCGCCAAGTGTTATATCTACTACAACCACCCTCCAAAATTTTTCCCATGCTTAGATTTTCGAGGTTTCCTTCTATCCACAGGAGCTCATAATTCACTTTCGTCAAGTATTCAAGCTATCTTAAATATTTATCTTTCATGCGGTGCTTTTGATGTCTTGTTTTGATCCTGACCAAGAATGTTTCAAAAAAGCAAGCCATCTCTTACCTTGACTTTGCATATTTTCTAGTCTTCCCTTTAGAAATTGTGTAATATTGGAAAATAGTCCAACCTTGAGGATCTGAATTGTGCAATCCAGAGAGGTGGACCAACGTTGAGCTCAAAAAATTTGCAATTCTAAGAGGTATGCCAATCTTGAGCTTAGAAATAGTGCAAAGTTACCCTTCCCTTCAGAAAATGTGCCATTCATTGAGGCAAGGAATTACCCAAGCCCTTGAGCCTGGGAATTGAAAAATCTCCTTTACTTGTGGGAAAAATAAGTTTCCTGAAAAATCAGAGTTGGCATCCCTAAAAAATAGGAGTTTCCCAATCGATGTTTGGTTTAGTCCTCTAAGTTATTAATTATGATTTTCAGACAAATGGTGATTTTTCCTTGATTTTAGGCATGTGCATCAGAAGCCCTAACCCACCTAGATCTATATAATAGATGACCCTAGAACTCATTTTCACACTCAATCATGGAGATATATCTTTCCCAAAGATATCAAGGAACTTTCAGTTGAGTTTGCAGCGCTTTTTTGAGTAAGCTTTGCATGTGTCGCTTTTTGTCACTTTTTCTATCGCTTTTTGTCATTTCGCCTCTATGAGTGTTGTTTTTCTTGTTTCTTTCTATATTTGTTAAAGTTTTATCTTATATTATCTTATACAAGTGTTGGTTTGGTTCGCTATTCACTTTTTATAAGCGTCGCATCATCTTCTTATTTTTACCCATTACTTGTTGCCATTTAAGTGACTCCCTATGCATGCTTGTTTTTCGTTTTTCATGTTGATATTTTGCACTTGATTTTCACTAATCTATCTTTCCCTTAGTAAAATATCCACTCTTAATTGCAGTATCACTCATATCTTCCACTTTCCCATCCTCTTCCTGGGTAGATCTACCCCTTACTTGGCCAGCAATTACCATAATCAATTGCGTATTACACAACTCCAAGGCTCAAGCCTCATGCTTGGACTCTGATACTACGTAATGCACAATATCTAGCTTTCTCAACTATGAATTTTGTAGTTCTAGGGCTCAAGTATCATCCTTGGACACTGAGACTGCACAGTCTCCCCTTTAGTCTGCCCAGGTTGAGACTGCGCATTGCGTAGCCTCAAGCTTCAAGCCTCTCCCTTGACTGTTGATATTGTTCAATGTACAGTTCATGAGTCCAGTCTCTTCCCTTAGTCCAGGAATTGTGCATTTTTCCTTCTCAGTCTTGTGGTTGCCACCTTGATCTTGTTTTGTGATTCATTTTATGTCTTCAATGAGTGTATTTTTCTCCTATAGGTACTGCAATTTTTGAGCACTTATTTTGATCAGTTACTACCACTATGGCTCCCAAGAGATATACATCAAAGGAAACTACAAAGAGAAGCATCGGGGAGGTGATTAATTGTACTCCAGTGAATTTTTAGTTTTCTCAGACACTCAACTATTTATAGAGAAAGAGTTAGACATTACATGGAAAAAGGTGAATGAGGTATTCTCAGTAAGAAGTTTCAAAGTAGTTCTTGAAGACTGACAAGTTTACATCAACGTCTGAAGGTTAGGATTACACATGATTGCATGTAGGTACCCATTTTTTCCATGTACGAACAATGTTAGCTGGATACTATCCCATATGGGTAACAAGACCATGATTCTCAACAATGATAGTGGACAAAGGCTTGCATATTTTATGGTACACTATTTTTGGAGCATGTATCATTTGTCCCTGCCAGAATATTACATGGATTCCCACTTCTATGTAGTCACCATCTACCTAAGCACAAAGGATATCATCAAAATTTGGGTAAAAGAGCCCTGCAAATTCTGCCAAACACCCAACAACACTTACAAGACCAAATTTCTCAGGAAGGCTTATTAGTACTAGATAGTCTTATGTTTTCATATCTATGGCTAAAACAATAGTACTGAGACCTTTATAGAAGGATGGGAATTCTGGCTTAATTAGGTCGTGAATGAAGTAAAACCATTCAACTAGTCAGATTTGCTAGCTCAACAATTGAGGACCCTTGTAAATAATAATAAAAACCATCCCAAGGGTAAGCAAGCCAGGTTCTACATGTTTGTGCTCAAAACTATTTTCCTAGCATGAGTTGGAACTTGTCACCAAGAGAACCTTTCATGCACATTTACTACAAGCCCCTTTCAGAGTGTAGATATAGTGGAGTAATTGAAAAGCTAACTGATCATTTCCTCATTCCATTATATAGTTCAATCTTTCAGTAAGATCCACCTTGCATGTCCCGTGGGGCAATGGAAGTAGTTAGAATTACCATATTGGTTTGATTCACTGGATGGCACTTTCCTCGGAATTTTTAGTGGTCAAAAGTCTCTACATATTCTTTTGAGGTATGCCACCAACAAGTTGGTCATGAAAGAAGTTGCTTATCATCTTTCAACAGGGTTACCCGGAGTTTTTCATAGGAAGAAGAAGGAAACCTGGCCCATTCTTCCATTGCAGCTTAGATTGTATGAGATTAAGAATTGAAGGTTGCAGACACTGAAGACAAGGAGGTAGAGAAATTTGTATTCAATCAATTGGACTTCAATATGTATGATCCTAGGAATTTTTTCAAAGAACACTATGTGAGGATACATTTCCAATGGCCAAGTGGGACATTTTACAAACTAGAGCAGAAAGAGATTAAGAATTGTTATAATTCCTACAAGTCCTGTGAACCAATCAACTTTGCATAAACATCATAGGTCACTCCTCATAAATAAATCACCCCAGAGGTAGAACTGATAGAAAGGAATGACCTAGCGCGTGAAAAGGGCAAGAGGAAAATTGCACATAGTCCAATGGAAGATTAGAGTTGCAAGATGAAAGCAAATCCAATCATCCTGAAAGCGGTCATAGCATCAGAAAAGAGGAGGAAACAAAAAAAAAATGAAGAAGAGATGAATTATAGGGAAGAACAAGAGAAGAAAATATTGGAAGGAGAAAGGTAGAAACAATAAGAAGAATAAATGTGGAGAATAGAAGAAGAAGAAGCAGCATGAAAATAGTCCGAAGAATAAGAGAAGAATAAACTAGTAGAAGAGGAGAGAAAACAATTGTAGGAGAAGGAACTTGCTCAAGAAATTAAAGAACCGATTTTGATTCAAGACATGGAGGTGAAAGAAGAGTTGTTAAACCAATATGTTGATCTTATGTCGATCACTTAGCAGGTCACCATGCAATCTCCCCCTCCTTCAACAGCAGAGGAAGCTCCAAGCGAAGAAGAGGAAATAATTCCTCTTGATGATGATCTAGTCATTGATACTTACAACATAACTTACAATGAGCTTCATAAGAAGATTGTACAAATGAGAAAGAAACATTTTCCATACAATCTTAAATCTCCTGCATTCATTAGAGAAAGGGTGATTGTAATGGATACCAGGAGAAATTCGTAGGCCATTGTTTCATCCAACTTGGCTTTTGCAGGTGCTACCAAGTCAAATACAAAGTATCTCATGGACAAGAATAGGTAGATGGCAAATAACTTGTAGGGTAAAAGGAAACAAATTGAGCAGCTCCAGGCAAAGGTCCAGAAGGCATATCTCACACGTGTATCTGGAATAACTTAAGGAAGTCATACTTGGTGAAGTATCAGCATTGGGAGAAACCATGTGGATCCTTTGGGAGAAACCATGCACAAAGCAGTTGTCTACTTGCACGACATGTAGGAGAAGTAAAAGAACAATACTAAAGACCTCAAGGTTTTCCACACAACCATCACTGTAGTGCATGAGTGGGAAATGCAACAAAAAGGAGCACCATTTGAATTGGAAAAGAAAACAAGGCAACAGGAAGAGTTGGAGAAATCACAAGTTCGGATGATCATCTATAGTAACAAACAACTCCCCTCATTCATCGCCAACATTTAGGCCTCATACGCACAATTATACAATAGTGTGGATTTCATGGTGAAATCACATAAGATCCCTTTAGTTGCCTCACTCATCAAAGCCAAGCACATGAATCAAGTTAGGTAGGAGGTTGAAGAATACCTGGAACAATGTAGGCGGATAGCCACCAAGGAAGATCTGGGGGTGAACATGAACAATATGCAAAAGTATATTGGTGGCCCTAACCATATCAACACCATGTTTCTCTTACTGAAGAAGGAAACTCAAACAAGTTCTAAATTAGTCTACCTGGATGCAATGGATGTTAGAGTCCTCTTCCAGTGTAATCCCATCTCACAGTTTGGGGAATTCATCACAGAATACAAAGCTCGACACCACTATGTGACCAAGAAACTACAAGTTGAAGTGGTTGAGCTGGAGTTTCCCCAAAATCAAGCTTAACTTGCTTTGTGTTATTAAGCTGTCTAGTTAACTCTACCCAATTTTGTCTTACATGGGTATGAGCGATATTGTAATATTTTTGTAATTAATTGTAAGTGAAATTCCAAGTGTCAATTATGGAATGTGAAGGGTCATTTTCTAATGAAGTCCTAAGGTCATGGTTGAAAGAAGTCAAAAATCATGAGTGAAGTCAAAGAGTCACAAAGTGAGATGAATAATCACCCCTTTTGTTATAAATATACCCTCTTTAGTCATGTAAAGGGCTTTTGGTCAGGCTTTTAGCTTAGGAGAAGAAGTTTGGGAGTTTTGTTGACAGCCTTGGCTTCTCTGTAGCATAGAGGAAGTGTCATTCTTTGAAGGAGCAGGTGTTGGATTCATGTTCCACTATTAGGACTAGTGGTTCGTCAATTGTATATGTATGCTTGGGACTTTCACTTTAATAAAAGCTCAGAGCTAACACGTTTTCATGCATATGTTGTGAATATAGTAGGACTATTCTTGTTATGTTTGTAATATATGTTATTTCATTTATGCTAACACTTATGAACTATTTCATTTGCATTAGTGTGAATCTTGTTGAATGTGTGCACTTGTATATTTCCATCATGGTTAACTTGTGAACTATTTTTTAGGCTAACTTTTGATGCCTTTTATGCTCATGAGTTCCTTTCAAGTTGCATACTATTACATGCTTCTAAGGGGCTCACTCACTTCCCCTTTTTCGTGTTAGAATATTTCATGCATTGCACTTAGCCCTTCACAAAGCTATACACTTGTTTCACTAAAGTCATGAATACATCATTTTATGTGTTATCGTAGCCAAGGCATAACACTAAATCCCACTATTTCAGAAACCTGGCCATATTTTGGATGAGGCTTCTACTCCAAATGGTGTGAGGTCTAATTGGGACTTCATATTGGGGAGAACCCCTGAATGTTGGTGGGTCCATCACCATCAATAGGTTGTTTTCCAAGAGGAAGCTGGCGCAAATCAAGTTGAATCACTTTGATATGTTTCTCCTATAATACCTTGGCATCCTCGACAAATAGGTATGGAACAAGATCCCAACACACAATATCAATCATATGCACAACCGCAAAGCAATTGGCATACACCTATGTCTTGGAAAACATGGCCACCTCAACCTCAAAACCCATCTTGGTCTCAAGGTTGGAAAAATTCTTATGGTAGGAATCCTTAGTAGCCTCAATTTCAACAGCCATATCTTTAATATCAACCTCAATATTAATCTCCTCAAGCTCCACAACCTACTCAAACACAATTCCAATTAGAATTGACTTTAAGTCAACCACTGCCCTTACCATCCACTCCATTTCCTCAAAAATCTAATAAGCTACCTATGCAACCACTCCCAAATCCAAATAAGAAAACTCCTCAACAACCCATCTATAATGCTGAGGGTCAAACTTTTCAAGCTTGTATGATATCTCCTCTAGGTCTAAATGATGTCCAACTTACATCTGGTCGAGTCTTGCAAAATAAATCACCACCAATTGTCATCCTAAGATATAAGGAGGATAAAGTTCCTAAAAAAGAGGCATCTCTTGATCAAGAAAAGACTCCTCCAAAGGAATATGTTCCTACACAATTAGGTGATAACAAAATAAAATCAACTCCTACAATTCCTCTAATAGAGAAACCTCTTATTTCCTTACAAAGTCCTCCTTTTCTTGAATGACCTCAAATTGATAAGGAGGTTGAAAGGAAAATCATTTTACCTTACTATAATGTGCTAGATGAATTGAAAAACATTTGCATCAAAACTCCTTTACTTCATGCTATAAAGGAAACACCCATATTTGAAAAAACAATAAAGGATTTATGCATTAAAAAACCCAGGAGAAAAAGAAAAGACATAAAATATATTCAATTGGTAGGAAAGATTGCAGATATGATGATGGGGAAACTAATAGTCATGAAATATTTAGATCCAAGCAGCCCTATTGCAAAAATCCACATCAATGGTATTGAAATTCCAAACACTTTAATTTATTTAGGAGAAGCCATCAATATCATGAGGAAACATACTATGGATCAATTGAAGCTCCCTAATCTTCAGTATACCCCAAATTTATTACAATTAGCAGATAGATTTGTTATTAAACTTGATGATATATTAGAAGATGTATCTGTATCTTTAGATTCATGGGAATATCCTATTGACTTTATGATTTTGACTCCCAAGAATAATTTAGGAAGGTATCCATTGATCCTTGGTAGACCTTGGCTAGCTACAACTGATGCATTTACAAGTTGTAGATCTAGGGATATGCATATTTCTGGTGGTAGTTTCACTAATATATTAACATTATATGATCAAAAATTTTAAGAAAAATGTAATATTAAATATTTCTAATCTCGACAATCTAAAGTAGTTTTACATTCTATGGAAAAGTTTGGCCATTCATTAGTAAGAAATTTATCCAGATAAAACATGAAAAACCAAGAATAACTTGGAAGATTTTCAAAAGAAGCAATTAATAAAGATGCTACAACAACATTCTTTTGCATATGCATCAGAATAAATTGGCATGAAGGTAATTGACCCTAATACATGTATGCATCACATTTATATTCAAGAAAATGCCAAACCAGTAAGACAACCTCAGAGGAGGATGAATCCCAATCTAAGATAAAATTTTAAGGAGGAATTGCAAAAATTACTTAATGTGAATTTCATTTATCCCATATTAGATAGCCAATGTGTTTCTCCCTTGGTGATTGTACCTAAGAAGAATGGAAAGTGGAGAGTGTGCATCGATTATAGAGAACTAAAATAGGCTACTAGAAAATATCATTTTCCACCACCTTTTATTGATCAAGTATTAGATACTTTAGTAGGGAATAAATATTTTTCATTTCTTGATGGTTTCAGTTGATATAATCAAATTCAACTAGCACCAGAAGATCAAGAAAAAACAACATTTACATGTCCACGAGGTACATATGCTTAGAGAGTACTCCCTTTTGGTTTTTGTAATGCACCTACTATAATCCAAAGAGAAGATTTAGTTATATTTTCTAACTTGATCCATGATTGCATAAAAGTTTACATGGATGATTTTACTATCTATGTAAACACTTTTGAAGAAAATATGGATAAATTAGAAAAAGGTCTCATTAGATGTAAAGCAGCAAGTCTTTCATTGAGTCATGAAAAATGTTTATGATGTTGAAAGAAGGAATTGTTTTGGGACATCATATTTCAAGTGTTGGGATCAAAGTGGACACAACAAAGTTTGAAGTCATTTCCAATATTTTGGTACCAACATGTCAACAAAATGTTAGAAGTTTTCTTTGTTTTATAGGATACTATAGAATATTCATAAAAAAACTTCACAAATGTATCTTCCCCACTTTTTAAACTTCTTACAAAAGATTGTGATTTTGTTTGGAATGTTGACTCCCAAAGGTATTTGAATCATTGAAATAGAAAATTACTTAAGCACCAATTTTAAGAGGACAAAATTGGTCCCTCCAAATTCATATCTCAACTAATGCTTAAGATACAACTTTAGGACCTATATTGGGACAAAACTACTTGACTCATTATGATATTTATTATACAAGTACAAATTTGACTCATGTAGGTTAAATTATACAGTTACAGAAAATGAGTTTTTAGTCGTTTTTCATGCCATTAATAAATTTAGCCATTACATTACTGATTATGAAACTTTCATTCATACATATTATTTTTCGATTAGATATTTAATGAATAAACCAATTCCTAATGGTGGAATCACTAGATGGCTAGTACTGTTGCAAGAAATAAATATTACCATCTTGGATAGGCAAAGAAAGGAAAACACATTTGTTGATTTCCTTTCTAGGATGCAAAATGATAATTTTGATACTCCTGTAAAGGATAATTTTCCTAACGAATATCTTTTTGTAGTGTCTACTAAAACTTCTTGGTTTGCAGATATTGCTAACTATTTGGCTACAGGAAAATTTCTTCCACAATTTTCAGCTAAAGGAAAAAAAAAATCATCGAAGCTAGTGCACCCTACTCATGGATAGAGGGAGAATTGTATCGAAGAAGAGTTAGAGAGGATGAAGTACCATAGATATTAAAATATTTTCATCATGAATCATGTGGAGGACACTTCATTGATGGAAAAATTGCATATAAAGTGTTTCTTCAGGGATATTTTTGGCCTCCTCTTTTTAGAGATGCCAAGGAATATGTCAAAATATGTGATAGTTTTCAAAGAATGGGAAGGCCCATTCAATCAGACGAGAGGCCTCTATAGCCACAAGTACTCATAGAGCCTTTTGAAAAACGGGATCTAGATTTTGTTGGTCCAATTAATCCTCCATCCAAACAAAAGAGGTACATTCTTGTTTGTACAGATTGTGTTACAAAATCAGTAGAAGTTAAGCCACTTCCTTTTGCTACTGAAATTGGTATAGATACATTTCTTTTTGAGGATATTTTCACTCATTTTGGTGTCCCAAGGGAAATTGTGATAGATCAAGGTGCTGAATTCACATCTAAGTTGGTGCAGAAAATTATTGAGAAATATAAGATCAAACATCAAAAATCCACTCCATATCGTCCACAAGCCAATGTTAAAGTGGAATCTACCAACAAGGTACTTCAAGCTATACTTACCAAGACTGTACACTTTCACATAAGGCACTGGGCAAAAAAACTTCCAGAGGCAATTTAGGCATACTGCACCACATGGAGAAACACTACTAGGTATACTCCCTATGAGCTTGTCTATGGGAAGCAAGTCTTTCTTCCAATTGAATTCCAAGTGGAGACATTTAGAACAAAAACAAAGTTGGGGCTTGATCCATTTGAGGCTCAAAAACAAAGGTTGGCACAGAATGAGCTAGATGAGATCCAACAAGATGTTATATAAAGAAAAATATAATCCAACAAAAAAGAACCAGATGGCATGAAAAATTCATCAAAGTCAAGAAATTCAAGCTAGGTGACTAAGCTTTTCTTTTTTATTCTAAATTCAGAGATTTTAAAGGAAAAATTCAAACACATTGGCTTGGTCACTATGAAATAGATAATGTTTTTTATTATGGAGTAGTTAGAATCAGTACTATTGATGAAGAAAATATCACCTTCCTTGTTAATGGGCATAGGCTAAAATTATATCATAAGCCCTTAACAAAAGAAGATTTTATTAAACATCTACAAGAGAATTCTTAGTTGAAATTTGTATGGTAAGTAGATTCTCCTTCCCTACCACCAAAGAATTGTAATTCCTTTTTCTCTAAAAGAAAATAAAAAATCATATATATATAATTTAGAAAGAAAAATAAAAAGGTATAGGTATGAAAACCAACATGGTTGGCATTCCTATGCAAAAAATCCTAGCAGAAAACTAGGGATCCTTAGCATCTTAGATTTTCAAAATTCCCTGTCTTCTTTTCTTTTTTCTCATTTTCTTTTTTTCCCTTCTTCCTTTAAAAAATAAAAAATCTTTTAATAAAATTATTGAAGAATTTGTTTCTCTTTTAAAAGAAAAACCCTCCAACAATGATCAAAATCATCAAAGATTGTCAATTGGAACCAACATCAAGTTTCAAGCAAATAATAAAGGCACAACTATAGAATCTGTAACATCCCATAGCTAAATTCACATTTTGCAGCCAATGATAGACTTGCAAGCATTTTGAACTAGCAAACATTCACAAGGCATCATGAACTTGCAAGAAAGGGAAGAAAGTGCATCAAAAGGTATGCACATAGGATATTAAATCAATTTTCATTAAAGGAAGCAATATATTTATAAGTTTATTGAATGCTTATGATACATATTTTTAACATAATGGACCTAATTATGATTTCATTGTAGCCTTATTCCATTTCTCATACTTATATTCCATTTCATCCATTCCATCATGTCTAAAGTCTCTTTTGTCACATACAAACAATTCAAAACCTTTCAAGCCCCAACGATCCTGTAAAAGTGAATCTATGGAATTGTGGAAAATCATTAAAGGAAGAGTCTATATGAAACGTGAACACCACTTTGATGACCTATTTTACTTCAACTCTACCGTCATTAAACCTTTCCATTCCATCATTTCTCCATCCATCCATGTTAAAAGAGGCAATTTGTGGGCATGAAATCTCTTCCACAATGGATGTTATCATCTAATATGAGCAAAATGGAATGAACTTCCTGAGCGCCTACCCACAAGTCAAATATTAGTTGCAAAAGGTAGGATGGCTTAAATTCTTTGAAAATTTTGATGGTTATGAAGCTGAAGTCACCTGAGCATTTGTTAGAGTGTTCGATGGTGTGGAAGTCGAGACTGGGGATATAACGTTAAAAATCACATAATCCTTTGTAGCAGAGGTGACAGGGCTCCCAAGGTATGGAGAAATTTGGTTAAAAAATCAAAGACTTGTGGATGGAAAGTCGAAGACCTTCTTGCATAATCCAGGTTTGGACAGTTCAACTTTCAAGAAAGGAATTTTAGTCATAACACTGAAATCTAAATGGATAAACTTGTTATTAGTGCTTCAGAAATTTCGTACTTGTGAGGGTATATTTGGAACCCTACTCTTTTACCACACTAGACTGTTATTACATTTTATTAAAGGGAAGGAGTTAAATCTATCATATTACTTTATGTGGAGTCTTAAAAATATGGCTTTTAATATACAAAGAGACTATAGAAAAATTGACAAATCTTTGTATCACCATGGATTGGTAAACTTTTGCGTTGAGGCACACTTGAAAACCATCGGTGATCATTGGCATAATGTTTTGGTTAGAAATCATAATTTAGAAGTCCTTGAAGAAGAAGAAGTAAGAAAGACCAAAAAATAGTAGATGGAGGGTTGCTCAAAACCCTAACCTTAAACCTGCAACAATTGATGCCATAGGTTTAACAATGGACGAACCAGTAGAAACAAAGACTCAACACAATGAGATAAAAGATGTTCCCCTCAGTCAATTTCTAAATCAAGTTAAGAAGAAAAACAAAAGAGAAAATGTTAGAAGAAATAAATCCAGCAAAGAAGAACAACAACTAAAGTCAATAAAGGAGAGAGTGCATAAACAAGTCAACAAAAGGAAAACCATATCAAAAGAAAAAGAGCCTGAACAAAATCTAAGAATAAGTAAAATAATTTCTAAGCGTTTAATTGAGCAGAAAAGTCAAGAACCCCTAGATATTGTTGATATTGCATTAGAGAAATTTTGATATCTGAAAAGGATCTCCTAAGGAATATTATAAAATAATATTCAAAATAATAAAATAAGATTAGCTTACATCATCAAATTTTAAAGGGAAAAAACAAAAAAGAAAAAACTACTTTTTCAACTTGTATTTTCAACTTATCTCCCTATTTTTTAACTCAAATTTCGATTGGGAGCACTTGTTGGACGCATAGTTTAATTCCTCATCCAAGGAGTACGCGTATTTCATAATCTCGATGGACCTTGCTACACAGAAATAAAAAATACATGAAAAAACGTGATTTCAATCATGTTTTTCATGTATTTTTGATTTTTTGTGTAGCAAGGTCCATCAAAAGTATGCAACATGGCTACTACTTGGATGAGGAATTAAATTATTCATCCAATGAGTGCTCCCAATTGAAATTTGAGTAAAACCGTAGGGAGATAAGTTGAAAATATGAGTTAAAAAAGTAGTTTTTTTTTTTAATCATTTTACTTTTATACTAACAAATGGTGAATCATCCCCCCATGGTTGACATCATCATCTTGAATCTTATTGGTTCTTATAAATTTGATTTTGGGTGTACATTTTTTTAGGCCCATTTTAGACCTCAATGTTGGGTTGTGTTATATTCATTCCACGTAGTTAACAGGGGGTTTGAGGGGTACCCATAACCCCACTTTATGGGGTCCAGGGCAACACCCCGGAAAATTTTGATTTTGGACCCTATGTTAGGTTGGGTGGACCCACCTATGGTTTTGTGCATGATTTTGGCACATGTTTTTTTGGACGCAATGGTTTTTCGGTCCATGGTATTGGACACGATGGTTTTTGGTCCATGGTATTGGATACGATGGTTTTCAGTCCATGGCATTGGATGCTTCGGCATGTATGAATATGTATTATAACATTGAAAGGAAAATAATGAAAAATCAAGCTGGTAGTCCCGGTTTTGGGATCCAGTGGGAAAATCTTTGTGTATATGTGTTTTATGTGTTATGCCCTCGCATTGTTTATTTTTTTGTGTTTTAGAATTCGTATGCAGGTAATTTCTATACGGGGTTAAAACCTACATTTGGTATCATAGCTGTTTTTGGCTTCAAGGGGACACCTTTGTTGCTGAGGGGTTTCGCTCAGGCTTGTGGTAGACCCTGTTCAGTGGGAGATTTGCGAGATCGGTTCTGGTGGTGAAAGAAGATGGTGAGTGTTGGAAAGATAGAGATCAAGAAATTCAATGGTCAGAGTTTTGAGTTGTGGAAACTCAAGATGGAGGATCTGTTGGTGGATAAAGATCAGTGGATCGCAGTAGATCTAGGTACTAAACCAACGGGAGTGACCGATGGAGAATGGAAGAAGTTGGATCGGAAGGCAAAGAGCACAATACGATTATGTGTCTCAGATTCAGTATTGCTAATTGTATCAGGGGAAGCTATGACAAAGGCTTTGTGGGACAAGATAGGGACTTTGTACCAATCTAAGTCTCTGGTGAATAAATTGTTCCTGCGGAAAAAGCTATATAACCTGAGGATGAAAGATGGAGACTTGGTGACAAAGCATCTAAATTCATTTAATATTGTGGTAAGTCAGTTAGCATCTGTTGATATTAAAATTTCAGATGAAGATAAGTGCATCAGTTTGTTGTGTTCTCTACCAAATTCGTGGGATGGTCTGGTTA
>APFE031675024.1:0-14280 GCA_000404065.3 Pinus taeda
ACTATAGCATACAAGATACTACCCTAGTCAACCCACACTATTGCAGAATCTGGTTAGTAGGGTGAACCAATATTAGCCTCCACATGGAGGCCCATATCCTCCCCCACAAGGAAACCAATACTCCTCTACGAATATGTTGACGGTGTTGGACCCGCAAAAATTCAAGGGGATCTCCCTGGTAATAATTCCCAACTAGACCTAGGACCGTTTGGATTAGGAGTCCCAGTAGTGGGTGGTAATGTAGTGCCTTGACCATGGTAGTGCGCAGAGATAAGTATGATGAATTTGGTCGAAAGCAAGTGTGTGACCTTGCAACAATTCAAGTGAGATGCATGGGAGTTCTAACACACGGGGGGGGGAATGAAGTGTGTCCCTTATAAGAATGTAATAGTATGCAACCTGAAAGGAACACACGAGTGGAATGACATCACAAGATGTAATGCGGAATAGTCCACAAAAAAAAGTGACAAGTTAATCCAACAACACGCCTTCAACAAGATTCATACAATTGCATACAAAATAGTTCATATGAAAATGCATAAGTTAAACAACATACATTACTAAAGCAACCAGAATAGTCCAACTACAATAACAACATATGCATGAAAACGTGTTGGCTCAGTTATATTGTTATTATAAGTGAAAGTTCCATCCTTACATACACCATTGACATCCACTGGCCCAATAGTGGAACATTACAGTCATGAACACCATCTCCTCCAAATAAGTATACTCACTCTACGAAGTGGAGAATCCAAGTCTTGTCACAATACTCCCAAGCCTTCTCTAAGCCTAAGCCTAGCTAAAAGCTTGGTCCCTAAAATCCTGTTCTATAAGTTATGAGTTTCTATTTATAACAAAGGGTGGGTTGACCCTTGCCATTTTTCTTTGTGACTTTTTGAATACCCTTATGAATCTTCAACTTATTTACAAATAACTCATTACATTACATTGTGATTGTTCACATTCCACTAATGGTACTTGGAATTTCACTTACAACATATTTACAAATAATATACATCTTCCACATATACCCATGTGAGACAAAATAGGCTAGAGACATCATTACAAGACAAAACACTATGACTCAGAAGTCTAGGGAAAGACCAACTTGACAACATCCACTTGATGACTCTCAATGATGTACTGATACCAAGCTTGGTACTATGCTATGGTGTCCTCGTACTGCTTGATAGTGTCTTTCTGGAAGGGGACTCTTTCCTCCATATCTTGTGGGTATATGGTCATGGAACCCTTGTCCAACTCATCCTGAAGCATGCATAGCATGGTCTTGACTACAGTAGGACCACCAATGTACTTTTTCATGTTTTCTGCCCTCCTCTCCAAGTCATCACTAGTGGTTTCTCGCTTCAGTTGCTCCATGTACTTGTTAATCTCTAGTCGAACTTGGTTCTTCTCCCTGGCTATAGTGAGGGAACTGATTGACAGATCTTGTGCATCCTCACCATCACATCCAAAATTATGAACAACCATGCAAATGAATCTTGTATGTTATTGATGAACAGGTTGAGCTTCTCATAGTTTTGGATCTGCATCTGGATATTTGCTTTATCTAGCTCTGCCTGCGGCTTCATCATCTTGGGAAAGTGAAGCAGAGCTCCTTCGTATCTCATTTTCCATTCTTTCACATGGGTGATAGAAATGTGTATGTCTCTAAGAGCTTGGACAATATTTCTGCTCCACCATTGAAAACCAAATAGATGGAAAAATGCCTTATGCATGGTGACAAATCTGTTATAGAGTTTCTCCATGCTGGCCTCGAGACTTAATACTTTAGCAAGTATCTCCTTCCTCATTTCTGCCATTGCAGATCCTACAGATTGTTCTACTTTCTGCATGGCCACTTGCAAGTTCTTAGCTATCTATTCATTCTTTGCTAACAAGAACTTGACATTTGATCTTGTGGCTCCTACATAATCCATAGTGGCATCAGCCATGGTGACTGGATTCTTCCTGACATCTAGCACTATCACCCATTCCTTCATAAATGCAGGTGACACATGATCATCTGGGAAATTCTTTCTCCATGCCTATATAATCCTATGATACAATTCATCAAATCACAAATTGTACACATCCATCATAGGATCATCATCAAGGAGAACAACCTCTCCTAGATCACTCGAGACTAGTTATGATACTGGAGGTGGTGGAGAGTGAGGGGTGACCTTGGATGCTCTTGGCATGAGGTCAGTATCTTGGTCCTATGTCTCCTATCCCAACTTCATGTTTGTTTCTTCAACCATTTTATCAATCTCCTAAGCAAGCTCTTGATCTTGCATCTTCTCACTCTCTTCTTCATCTGCTATACGTTCTAACTCCTCAACATGTATGGGCACATTTTTCTCTATTATCGTTCCTTTCCCTTCCACCTTTTCATGTTTCTTCTTCTCTTCCCTCTCTTTCCTTCTTAGCTCCTACTCTTCTTTCAACTTCTTCTCTGTTTCCTACAACTTCATTTATGATTCCTCCGAACTTTGATTCTCTCTCTTCCTTAATTCTGATCTCTTTATGCATTGTTGCATCTTTTCCTTCATTGCCAAAGTTTATTTCTCAATGAGAGGATCTTCTTTGAACTTATATCTTTTCTCAGCCTTTGGCTTCTTGGCAATCTTCCTCTTACACTTGTCCTGTGTTGGTTTACTGCTTATTGTTGATGTTGTTGTTGCTTCCTGCGGTGCTGCTACCTATAGAGCAGCTTTACATTTTGTGGCTATGCTGACTGGTTCATTCATATTGGAGTGGTTTCAACAATACCTCCAAGGGTCCTCCTCTACCCAATGACATGCCCCGTGGATCCATGGATAATACACTTTTGCACAATGGTTCTTGTAAATCTCGTGGGTATCTTATGGATTGTAATATTTGGTTCCGAACTCATACTTCGCTATCTCCTTGGCTTCGACATATGCATATTTCAAGCTCTTAATCTCATACAATCCAATTTGCAAAGGAAGAGCAGACCATGGTGCCTTCTTCCTCCTATGTGGCCCTACAGATAACCATGTGGAGATGTGATATGCAACCTCTTGCATGACCAACTTATATGTGGCATACCTTGGTAGAAAAAGTGAAGGCTTCTCTCCACCAAACATCCTCATGAAGGTGTCACTAGGTGAGGAATACCAATCTGCAATGTTAAGTAATGCCTCCATCACTTCTTGGGACATGCAAGGTGGATCTTGCTCAGAGATCAACTTATACACTGGGGTCATGAAATGGTCAGCTAGCCTCGCCATAACTCCTTAGTAGGTGCACTCAGGAAGAAACTTGTAATAAATATTGGCAACATGCTCTTGTGGTGTCCATATCCATCCCATGCCAAGAACTAATGGTGGGAATCAATTGCATCAAGTAAATATGTGGACATGTAGAATATCTCTTGCCCATCCTTGGGAAGATTCTGGGCATTAGTCACATGGAATTTTAACTGATGATCCAACATATTTGACTAGTTAAATGGTTTTCCATCATTTGCCAACTGGTCCAACACTACCACCCAATTCTACAGAAAGGTCTCTATGCTTTCTTGACTGCACAATGGACATGCAAATATGATCAAGAGCTGGTAGCCCTTTCTAAATGACTTCATATTCTAAACATGATTAAGTGTGGATCTGAAATTTGAAGGATATTTCACCTAGTGCTTTATAATATCTCTAGTGTAGTTGTGGGTGGCATAGAAAATTTCATCCATGCGGTTCATAGTTGAGGTAAGTGATACATCTGATGGTAATTCCCTGCCCTAAAGGTAGTAGTTGTGTTCCACTGGCACTGCTCAATTTCATAGTATTGGGATCCGTGTGTGAGACAATCCAGTGAATTATTTCCGCACAAGGGAAGGCGGGGTACCTACATGCAACCTTGTGTAAGCCTGACCAGTGGATATTGACATACACCTGTCGATCTTCTAGATATTCCTTGAAGTCTCCTGCAAAGATATCCTTCATTTCCTGCCATGATAAATTCATTCTCTTCTCAATTAATAGCTCATTGTCTACATAAACTGGTAAACTCATTAACACTTTCTCAACTGCATCCCCAGTGCCAATTTCAATAGTATCCTTCAATGCATCTATCTTGGAATCCATGTTAACTATAACTATGGAGAGTTGCTCAATAACTGTTATACCTAGAGATGAAGTGGACACTCGTGGCATGCAAATATTAGCATGAAACCAAAATCACTTCAAGAAAAGATCAAACAACAAAATGGGCATCTGCTGGAAAGAATTGTGTAATGATGGCTCTCAGATGTGACTGGTTGCAAGCTAGTTCTACCAGTGGGGAGGTGTTGTTGACTAGAACTACACTATGTGTAGTCTAGTTAGGCTTAGGCCAACTGGGACTACGCATTCCACAATCCCAGAGACCAAGGCTCAAGACTAGCTCTTGGAATTATGTAGTGTGCAATTGGAGCCAGGCCTTGGAAGCCTCTACGCAATTTCTGGACCCAAGGCAGAGCCTTGAGATCCAGAAATTCATAGTGCATGCCGGGAAGAGCTAGATTTGGGCCCAGGAAGCCCATATTTGCCCAATGCCAACATGAAAATGAGTAGATTTGAAAGTAGAAATGAAGGTGGGTGCAAATTTGAGTGAATGATGATACATTCAAACAAAGTAAGTGCATGAATAAATCAAACTAAAAAATAATGAAGCATGTGGAGAGAGTCATCGCAACGATGACCTTTAGTGCAAAAACTCGGTTAAGCATGCGACACTTGGGAAAGGAAATGAAAAAATTAAAACGAAACTTATATAAGATAAAAAAAATCAAATGCTAAATTTCGTTCAGTAAAAGAACACACTCACAAGCCAAGCAAACAAAAGTGATAGAAAAAGCAGCAAAGGACTAGAAAAGCAAGACTTACACGGAAAAGTTGTGATGACCGTGTTGAATGCTCCTAGATCTCCTCGGGTATGCCAGAGATCCAAGATTGAATGTGAAAATGAACTCTGGGGCATCCATTAAATATATTTGGTCGATTTAAGGTTTATGATGCAAAGTCCAAAAATCTAGGAAAAATGGACACTTGGTGGAAGTTTCCAAAAATAACTCAAGTGTAACTCTAACTGCTAAAAATATATCCCTATTTTTTAGGGATTCTTCTTCACTTTTTTATTTTTTATTTTTTGAAAAAAATTTGCTGTGCATGCATGGAGAGATTGCACAATTCCCAGGGAAACTGCACAACTCACTAACTCATGCATCGGGCAACTATTGAGGGAAATCTTCTACTCAATTCTAGGTTAAGTGGCTCAAGCTCCCTCTCATTCTCTATGCCTTTTCCTAGTTGAAGGCAAGTTTTCAACTAGATCTACACATTTTTGGAGTTAAAGGCTCAATCCATGATTGGATTGTGTAATTCTTGGACTGAAGGTTGGTTGCCCTCAAGGATTGCGCAGTTCACTAAGGTAGGCCTAGATCTAGGTTAAAACCAATTCAATATATGGGCTTGTGAGTTAGAAATAAAATAAACGTAGAAAACACAAGTCGTAAGCAAAAGATAAAACTTAATTAAAACATAAGTGCCTGGGTTAGCGTAAGATGAGTTGTTGTGATTTTAGGAGGGGGGGCTCCAAAATGAAGCATAGGAAAAATTTTGGAGGGTGGTTGTAGTCGCTACAACAAAATACGGATGCAATGTCTTCTCAGAATCAATATACCAATTAGGGACAAGGAAACCAGTATTCTCCTTTCCCTGCACAACAATAGAATAACCCACCAGCACAAAATAATGCAAGGGTTAATCTAGTTCAACCTTCTCTCGCTCAATAGTAACAATCAGAGGAGTAGTTGAACCCAACTAACCCACCTAATGTTGCTAATAAAAAAACCAAATAGAAAACAAAAGGGAGATCATGAATAGGGGCAACAATCAGTAGAAACCCTCACAAGCACCGTTAAGGGGAAACCCTAACCAGAAACAAAACCAGGGTTCGACCAATAACAACCCATAGAGGAAAAACAAGAACATAAGTCTACAGACTAATCATTCATGTGCCATCTGTGGGGAATATGGTCACTATACCCATCACTGTCCTCAAATCCCTGAGTTGAAAAGGATATAGGACAATAGGGGGCAGGGAGGTAAATAAACTGCAGTAATGGGAGACCCTTTCCCCCATTATGGAGTGGTTAACACTCAACAAAATCCATCCCATCCACACACCTCTGGAGGTAACCCCCATAATAATTCTAATAATGGCATCGTCATGATAGGAGAAGATATTCTCCTGCAAACCCGAAATAGAGTTTATGAAGCTCCCCCAGAACCCAACCCATCCACCTTAACTATGGAAACACCTACAACATCATTAACCATTCCTCGACTTCCTATAGAACCCATGTCAAAGATGGTCAAAGGACCTCTAGGGCAAGCAAGACATAACTCAAAAGTTTCTCTTAGCTACAACATAATCGATGACTTGGCGCAATCTCCCTCAACTATGTCAGCATTAGAGGTCCTGCAAACATGCCCAACCCAATGGAAATCCTTACTTTCCACTCTAAGCACAATCGACTTAGTCGATTATCACCTAATTGTCTTTGACTTGGATAAATCTATCCCATGACTACCATCAGTGATTTCTTTCTAAATTCGAATCTCAGTCCAAAACATAACCATCCATCATGGCATTGTTGAAGAAGGTGCATCTGTATGTATAATGTCTAAATCTATTTGGCAGAAACTGGGATCCCTCGAACTCAATCCTTCTGGGATCACACTTAGAGCATACGACTAGCACTCGTCAACCCCCATAGGCCTATACCAAGGCATGCCAGTACAGTTGGCTGACAAAAATGTGCTAATAGATATCAAAGTTATAAGAAGAATTTCGGCGTAAATTACATATAGAAAGACCTTTGTCGATGCGTTTCGAACCAACTAGTGTGGTCCATCGTCAGGACAAGTTGAAGAAGAAGATCTAGTCTCGCATGTTAAATAGTCTAAGCAGAGACTCCAACGGCTACAAAAGATTAACGGCTAATTTTTTACTTTAGGACCCAAGTCAAATTTTCATTTATTAATTTAATATTATTATTATTATTTATTATTTTATTTATGGAACCAAGTTAAATTGGGTAAAAATAAATAAAATATTAATGGTTAGTTTTTTAATTAATTCATTTATTTCTTTAAAATATTATATATATATATAATATATATATATATATATATATATATATATATTCGGTTGATAAGAAAAAGTTAGGATTAATAAAATTACGTAAATAATACCATACTTCTAATGGTTAGTATAAAAGGTTAATTTATTTGTTTATTAAATATTATTATTATTATTATTATTATTTAATATTTTATTTATGGAACTAAATAAATTATGTACAAATAAATAAACAAATTAATGTTTAGATTTTTAAAAATAATTCATTTATTTATTTAAATTATTTCTATTATATATAATATATATATACACACACCACACACACACGATATCAAAGTATTAGATGCTCACTTGGATTACAATATCCTACTGGGATGAAGTTACATGTACGAGATGTTAGTAGTGACCTCGTTTGTGTTCAAGGTAATAACTTCCCCCCATGACAGAAAAATCATTACAATAGATCAAATCACATATTATGAGAAGAATACATTACATGCATGCGATGGTGTGCTACCTTTTGTCTCATATTCTCATTAATGGATCACCACTTACACTGAACTCAACCCAGGCCAATTTAAGTTGTCAACACCCCTAGGGACATTCCCAGGAGATCCTCCTATGATAGAGGATATTTCTCCAACCATAGGAGCAATGGTGTGCATGATGACTTCATAAAAAACCACCCAAGCTCAAGAGCCGATTTCGGATACAAACATCAATGTTGTTACCAATCCTACTTTTTTACCATATTTCATCATACAGACACCGTTCTTACTCTACCCACCTCGTTTTTTCTTGCACCAAGTAATCACAATAATCTCATTTCCCCATATGGATCTAGATATACCATTCTAGCATCTAGCCCCTCAGGTCACATCAACAAGCTCAAGTATCACTGCAACAGGCGTCAGTCCTATTCCTCCTCAAGATAGCACACCACAACAAATAGTGCCTACACTGACACTAGCTAGTGCCAGAAAAAGGGATAAGAAAATAGGTAAAAAGGTGGAAACTTCAAACACTCCCTCCTCTAGGGTCCCTCAACCATATAATTTATGTGAAAAACTTGGGTACCCCACCAATAGGTGCCCTAAGTTAGATGAGCTCAAAGTTCTTCTACATTCCCCAAAAGTGCTAGTGAACCCTCCTCCCCCTGCTGGAGAAAAGAGCACACCTACGTGTCATAAGTCATTGCTCACCAACCATGCATGTGCCATATGCACAGAATACGAGAATTACACTCATCATTTCCCTGAAATCCCCTGATATCAAGATGTGTTAGGTGCACTCACCCAAACTAATACCCCATTACTCCTAGCAAAAGATGGATAAAAAAAAAAGCACGTCTTGAGGGAATAAAATTCTTGCTCCTATCCCTCTTTTGGTCCATCAACCTCCTACCATGATCGGAGGCAACCTGAACTAGCAACACCCATACCACCACCCACGTGTGCTTTATGTGATGAACCAGATCATTTGATCATCCAATGTCCTAAATTAAGGGCATTTAACTAATAGTATCTGGTTACGCGCATTTCTCAAAGCACCAGAATCATGCACATATGTCACACTTTTCATATTTGTGAAAGAAATCATCACATGCGACATTTTCCTCATCTTTCTTGATTTTTTTCTATGCTAGGATTCATGTGGTGATTTATCACTTAGAATTCTTATTTAGTCGAATCAAATACCAAACCATCTGATCATACCACACCACCAGGGAATGAAGCATCCAGGTCCATTTTATGAGTGTTTGAGGAGAAATAGTCATCAATAATTCAACAAGGCCCCCATCATTACATCTCCCCTCACCATCATCACTATATTAGGGAAAAAATGATCTAAGGTCGTCTAGCAAACAATATCACCTCTCACATGTTCCCTATGAGATAAACCTTATCACTTGGTAAATCAATGTCACAAATTGAGTAAGTTTAATGAAATTTTTTGCTTAGTGATACAAATTCCAAAAATCCATCTCTCCAATCAAGAGAAATCACATGTTGTTATTGTCTCATGTTCTCTCAATC
This sequence comes from Pinus taeda, assembly GCA_000404065.3. Lineage (NCBI taxonomy): Eukaryota > Viridiplantae > Streptophyta > Pinopsida > Pinales > Pinaceae > Pinus > Pinus taeda. The sequence goes on from APFE031675024.1 coordinate 9,189, forward strand.
ACATCATAAGAGGAATTGCCAGTACCTTCCACGTTTTCACGCATCGAGAGCAGCATTGACGTAAACCCACACTAGGAAGTTATGTCACGCCAATACCAAGATGTAGAGATAGCTACCACCTTAAGTTATCCCATATCATGATGTCAAATAGGCATCATCATCTCATGCTATGAGAAATACTGCCACCCACACTATATATTTAGTTATTTCTAGTCTGATGTGCAATATCTGTGCGACTGTCACTTAATCGCCCACGTAGTGTATGTTTTTTTACCCTAAAAAAATCATATAGGGCACCCCTATACGGCCTACCTAACCTACTCTAAAAAATTGAAAAATTTAAGGTTCCATGTTCTAACCTGACTATCCCTACAAGCTACCCTGGTACACCATGTTGTAAAGTGTAACTAAGCTCGCTCTTCATAATGACATGTAATTATAATTTATGTAAGACATGTAAAGAAGAAAAATAAAATTATTGTAATGCTTCCATCATGGGTTTCATGAGAAAGAGATTTTATTTTAATATAGGCTCCCATTGAGAGCTCTTAGGAATTTATTCATCTAGTCATAGAAGTATAAAGAGTCATTGTCATGTAATGAATAAATGTTGTAAAGAGTTACATCTATCTATGTAAAGTCATACTCCAAGACCTTGTCACTGTCCCACTTCAACTCGACCTACAAGAAAGGGATAAATCATGAGATGATGTTAGCCCTTCTCTAAGAGATCATGTCGGCCTAGCTAACATGGACAAATGCCTATATATACTAGTACTCATCCTCATTTGGAAAGAAGTAACTCGATCAATCAAGTCTACAAAGAAGTGTGAGAATCATACCAGAGAAAGCCACTATCTCAATGAAGCAAGACGGAAGGAGAGCAAAGTTAGACTATGGAATGTCTTTGGGTAATATATCCTCCCATGTGTGAAGGCAAAAGATATGGAAGTGCCAGAAGTTGGTCGAATTCTTACAACTACATTGAAGTGATCATATTTGGGAAGAGGACCTCACTAGAAGGGGCCAAGTAGAAGTGCATTAGGTCTCTCTCTTGAGACCTCAAGGAGACCAAGATTCTCAAGGAAGCTAAGAAGAAGGAGACCGATATTTTGAAGTAAGCTGAAAATAGGAAGACTAATATTCTTAAGGAAGTCGAGAAGAGAAGAAGAAAAAAAAATGTCAAAAAAAGAGGCTAGTGACTTGGTCTTGGGAGGACTCTAGTGTCAAGGGTCATTGTTATGGTCTTGGTGTTCATCAATTGAATATCTATAACAAGAATTCTGTTTGGGTTTTCCTCTCAAAGAGCACGAGGTTTTGGCCCTGGCTGACAAGCCTATATACTTTGCCTCTTGTCTATCTATTTGTTCATGATATGGTAATTGTCCTGATGAAAAGAACACCATAATAATTAAAAGGGAGATGAGATCATAATTAAGAAGAAAAATTCTATCACAAATAGTTATCATAAATAGAGAAATCACCTAACCACCAATTCCCTAGATTTCTCAACACGATGTCAGAGCTAAGGTGTTAAAGTCAAGAAGGGGCATCTAATCAAGGAGACATACAAAGATCGAGTTTAAAGGAAGGATCAAAGCAAGACAAACGATATCAAGAAAGACCTTAGATCAAAGGAATCATCATCATTAAGGAAGCATAAATAAAGAATCAAAATCCTGGTAGAATTTTCAAGCTCATCTTTCATCCATATCCAAAGAAGTGGAAGCTCTACAAAATACTAAGGAAGACTAGGTCAAAAGAACATTGTCATAATCTTTAGGAAGGTTCATAAAACAAGCTCTCTCTCATCATTATTTCAAGGAATAGTCTTCTATTATCTACATCAACATCAAGACTAAGGAGGAAGAAAGCGAAAGAAGAAACATTCGCTCATGTAAGTATATGAATTCATCTGAAACTACCAAAATGCCTTTTTGCAAGGAAAGAAACAAACTATTTGGGCTTTCAAATTTCCTTGCATGGAAGAAAAAAACAGACCTAAACCTCATTGAGAATGAAGTCATGGATGACATCAAGGGATCAATAACACAACCTCTTAAATAAAATACTCAAGCACTTGCTAAATTCATGAAAGGGGAAGTGAGGGTGCAAAGGATTCTCATAGAATCCATCAAAGACTCTCTCATCCCATATGTATCAAATTAGACACATCAAAAGAAATATATGACAATTGGTATATTTATTTTCCCTAAGTACTATAGGAGAATTTATTTCTCTAAGGCAATAACTCTACAAATTGGATATCTCAAGAGAATATGGAATAGCCTCATACTTTATGAGGATTTCAAAAATAAGAGATCAACTTCAAGATTTGAGTGAAATAATGTATGACAAAGAAATGACCATTGTAATATTAAATGCACTTCCAGAGAAATGGGGCAAGTTCACTTCATGTATTTATGAGAAGAAAGAAGCCTCCCCTTTCCAAGATCTATGGTCATTATCCAAAATCGAAGAAACTATACTGAAGGCAAAAATTGATGTGGGATCGAATGAGCAGAATCAAGAAATTTTGGTTCTCAAAAGAAAAGGAAAAATATGGATAAGGTGCAATTCTTTGGTTGTCAAGAATATGGGCATTATAGAAGAGATTGTCCTAAAATTAAGAGGAACAATAAAAACCAGGAAGAAGATCATATTAGCGAAGAAGTGGAAGAACCTGAAACAAAGAAGTCAAAGAAAGAGGAAGTGAGAGATATCTACTATGACTGAGATGATCACCTTCAAATATTATTATATTATGTAAAATATAGATAGGATGCATCATATTAGAGAATGGAATCATGGTAGAAGCATTAATAACTCATGATATAGGTAACATGTAAAATGTCTAGGACAAAAATCTATAGCTATATAGGGAATAACTCTTGAAAAACCTCATTGAAAGATACTTATGAAGAAGAGAGAAGTCATCTAGGCCAAGGATTTCCATAAATATGCATAATAAGATATAATGGATCCTCCATATTCTCTAATGGAATCTGTTAGCGCTTGAGATTTCACCTCAGGCTGAGAAAGGCAAACCTTCAAGGCAACATCAAACCATTTCACCTCGTAGCTAGCCCTATGGGGTATGAGAAGGCTCTCTCCGGTCAATCTCGTTAAATTTTCAATGGGAAGAGATGACAAATCAAGGTAACACAGATATTAGGCTAGTAAACTGATTTGAAAGTTGATTTGGGGGTTTTTTGGTGGCAAGTTGAGGATCTGCAATTTAGGGTGCGGGGATTGAGCTCAGTTTTTGCAGGTGGGTCTTTGGGGCAAGGTAGGAGTTTGTGCTTGATGCTTTTAGCTGAGATGGATGATCAAGGAGGAAAGAGGAGAAGCTAAAGAGGGCACAATGACTTTGAATCCTCTCTAGACAGTGGAAAACATAAACATTAAACAAAATTGAAAGCTGAGCATGACATGCATGAATTCAAACTTTATCACTTCATTTGTTTAATAAGCAGCAATAAAGAAAGATATGGAACACATAAACACACTTACAATTACAATAAGAGAACACACCATCAACACAAGAGTCCACAAGAATCCCAATGATGTCTGCAAAACCCTGGCCTTCCTTTTCCTCAAATTACAGAGATACAAGTAAAATATACAATAGAGCTTCTCCCTCAAGAGTCCAACCATGAAAATGAGAAGAGAAGCATAATATAGAAGATCTAACTCCTTTCCCCACATCTAGGGGTCGAGCTCAGCTTCCTAGGACCTGTTGTAACTAATTCTAAATCAATCACTAGATAATAGGCCAGCACAACAACTTGCCTCTAAAACTTAGGAAACCTATCCATGCATTAAATATTTACCATTTACATCAAAGAAACTTCTAGAAGTGGTCAAAGAGAGTAAAAATATCTAAATGCCATGAAAATTACACAAAAATCCATCATTTACATGCCTCAAAAGTCAACCAAAGTAAAAACAGTGTTTTGCTGGCCGAACTGGTCAAAACAGGCAAATTTCCCTGAGTGGTCGCGCCCCTCACTTTGACTGGTCGCGCGCATTGAAACTCTGTTTGAGGGCCTTCCCAGTATCCAAATCAGGTGCAAGATAGCTCATTGGAAAGATCTGTGAGTCTAATTTCCAACCCAACTAGAATTTCTGAATTTGAAGCTGATTTGACCCCTCAAAAGTCATTTCTCCCAAGGCAGCTTTCTGCAACTCAAAAAAGGGGCAGAAAGTCAAAATTTCCATGTATTTTGAGCTTTTGGGAGCCCAAATCTTCATAAAATTTGAAACCCTTCAATAGGAAAGTGTATTTTTGCATGAAAATTCCAAAAATGTAGAGTTTTCCCCGTTCTGAGCTGTCCCCATGACTGGTCGCGCACGGGGTGAGACCAATCAAATAGCTAAAACCTGTAAAATTCCCAAAAAATTCACAAATGACAAAATTTTCTCCAAATTTCTTGAAATTTGGGCTGGGAGTCCCCAATCAAGTACCATGCTCAGTCAAAGAGTCTTTGGCCAAAATTTGGAGTGGATCGGGCGTTTTCCTTCTTTTTGTGTTTTGGCCAACCGTCCTTGGAGCACCTTCGTTCTCGCCAGTATTTTTGACATTTCTTTAAAAATATGACACCTGTGCAAAACATGAATGAGGCTTTTCTTCTTTGGCATGTTGTGGACGAAAACCTCTCTCAGTTTTCCAAAATTCATCTTTGACTGCTCTGAAACATCATTTGAGTGAAACTTGCCCCGATGTGTGAAACAAGGAATTTGGTCGAAATGAAGCGAAATGAAGGGGATAGGGGGCTTCTAAATTCTTGGGTAAATTTTTGGGAGTGGGGAGGGATGTTAGGCAGCAGGGGAAAGTGGAATCTTAGAGATTGAGCGAGGGGAGGGGGTCCAAAAGGGCAAAACACAGGCCCAACCTAGAAAATTGCCAAGTTGTAGCTAGAAACTAGGGTTTGTGCAAAAATGAGGATTTTGGGGAGCCTGAGTGTTGGGAATTGTATGATATGGTACTTTAAGGATAGGGGAAGGTGTATGAAACATCAGGAAACAATTTTTGCCATTGATTTGACCATCCAAGAGAAATTGGCTTCAAAACCCTAGGAGAGGGAAATGA
>APFE031675024.1:14575-33210 GCA_000404065.3 Pinus taeda
ACCCTAGACCTAATGCCTAGTGACCAAATTTTGCTTGAAAACTCACTGAAATGACAAAATTTGACCTTGACACTTCAAAATCACTTTGTAAGAGCACATTTGATCACTGGAGGAAGGCTGTAAAGACTGACACTAACATAGGGAAAAAAACCACCCACTGTTGCAGATGCTCAAATCTTCTATTAATAGTTGAATAATTTTTTACATATAGAAGCTAACACCCACTAGCTGGAAGACTCGACTACTAAGACAATTCTACTAGCAACATCAGATAGAGAGACTCTTCTCTCATGACTCTGCAAACACCGGTTCACTGGAAGCCACCACAATCGACGAGCCTCACCCAATACCTTTGGAATTTAGAGAAATATGCTTTTCATTCTGATTTACCACCTAGAAGGCCTCCATATTCTCTACACACTATCTACTATGAGCCTCAATGCCCTCAACGCCCTCAACACCTCCATGTGAACCACATTTCATGCATTTTCAAACTAGGCTCTCAAATCTTCTCAACATGAGCAACCTAATAGCCTCACTGATCTGAAAAATAAAATTTGATGAGCACACTAACTCCACATAGCTACATGTATGCAATATGATAGATAAAACACTGTTGCACACTCTCACTCTCTCACCAACAATCATTTCACACCCAAAATCAATAACTCAATTCACTCATTAAAGTATATGCCAAGTTATCCTCAATAATCTTTAAAAGTTAAAACCACACACAAATACCATGGTTATCCCAATACCATAGACACATATACCATGGTAATATCCAAGTCAATAACACAGGTAAATACCATGGTTATGCCAATACCACATACACCTATAACATGGTAATCTCCAAGTTAGTTTCATGGGTAAATACCATGGTTATGCCAATACCACAGATCCTTGTACCATGGTAATCTCCAAGCCAATACCATAGGAAGATACCATGGTAATTCCAATACTTGCAATGCCAATACCAAGTGCCGACCTAGACCACACACACAAACATATAACAAGAAATCTCGAACCAATACCAAGGGAAAATATTAGTACTCATGACTAGTCCCATAATTGCACCCTCAACACATGAAAAACTCAACTGCAACCACACCTGCAAGACTACATCCATGTGGTTAAAGGCCTACAAAAACATGCATAAACCTGGCTCCAAGCAGTTGTGGCAGAGTATAAAGAGAAAACAAAAACATCTCACCCCAAAACTCTTCTAACCTACTCCACAACTCCCCAACCGCTTGCACAACTATTATTAACTCTCCAACCACTTGAACAACTGTGATCATCTATATGCATAACGTCATCAACCATACATAAGATTTTCCATATCAACCATACACAACATCCGCATAAGCCAAGACAAACCACATACAACAATAAAACATCTGCAATCAATGACACAAACCAACAATCCATTTGTAGCAAGCCACCAACAACACTACCATATGACAACATATGCCCAGGTTGTAATCAATTCCAACCATCAAACATTGCAACACAACACTAATGCCAAAAATAATCATTATCTAAGTTCTTTGCATAGGGACACTTTGAAGAAAATTGACCAATTTCACCACAATTGAAATAATTTAAGGGAAGCTTACCTTTGTACTTGCCTATTCCTCTTTTCAACTTCCTCACTTGGCTATTTCTTCATCTTAAATTTTGCTATAGCTGCAACTAGAGCCTGACATGGATGTTTCATATTTTTCCTTGTCTTCTTGGATGCTGTAAAAGTTGCTTCTCTCTTAGATGGATTCTCTTGCTCTGTTCTCATTTTTGTAGGTTGTAACTTGTCCATGATGACATTTTCTAATTTGATCTTTCTTCTAGCGCTGATACTTTAGCATCATATCTCATTGGGAGTGACCTCAATATCTTCCAGACAATTAACTTATTTTCCATTAGCTTTCTCAATGCTTGTATGATGTTTAATACTTCATTAACTCGGAGAAAATTAACTACAATATTTTTATCTTCATTCAATCTCATCTGCTCAAATTGTCATCAAAAAGTTTGAAGCTTGGCCTCCTTGACCTTTTTGTCCCCTTCATGCATGTTTTGAAGCTTTTCCCAAACTTCTTTTGCATATGTGCAATATATTACTTTAATATACACCAACTCTATTAGACCATTCAAAATAACATTCTTGGCTTTAGCATCACTGTCGTAAAGATTCTTACCTGCATCATCTGTTGAGGATTTGAGGGTTCTTTGTATCTAATCATTATAGTGCCAAACATCATATCCTTGTTCTTGCACATATGCTTTCATCATTCCACTCTAAAGCACATAGTTTTTCTCATTAAATACTAGAACTTTGTTCTTGGTTCAATCCATGACCTCTAATCCAGTGGTTAGATTGCTCGCGGAGGAGCCTACACTGATATTAATTGTTGGAAATACTGAGATGGGGGTGAATCCATATTTCTTTTATATTTTATTAGTTATTAAAATTGAGAGCATTAACAACACAATATTAATCATAAACACATCATAAGAGCAGTGCATAAGGATTTTTTATGTGGAGACCCTTTCGAGAAAAAAATCATCAAACAATTTTCTAATATTTTATGAGTATGAAAAAACTTCATCTCCAACTAAAAGGGAAGCTCCAACTTCCTAGTACTCTAGGAATTTAGCATTCAAATTTATTGTTGGAAATATGGTAGCCATGGTCGATATTTTCATCATGAAGAAATTAGAAAAGTTGAACTTTTATTTCCTGCTAAAATTGATCGAGTCCACCTCCTATTATTAAAGTCGGTTGGGCCCCTTGGAGGAACCCATTTTACCCTGTTTGAAATGCTATAAATAGCAGATCACTTCTACTCATGGACATCCATTTGTGTCTTGGTTATCTAATCCAACGAAGGTAGGAGGAGAAACGAAGGGACAAATTTCAGAAAGATGACTTCGTACTTGATTTTTTCTTGGTTATTGGTTTGACTATTATCTTTATATGGTTATTTCTAATGTATTGATGAATCTTGAACTCTCCCTCTCTCTCTCTCTCTCATAAGGAAATATTTATGGGTTTTCCACTTGTGGGTTTTTCCTGGTCTCAGGACTAATTTATGTGTCTCTTATCTCATTGTATCATGGTTATTTTTTACTGCTCTTCCATATTTAATGGTTGATATTTTCTTTTGTATAATTTCTTAATGATATTGAATGAATGCTATGTGTAATTAATGCTAATTGACCATTGGAAGTAGTTATCATGTTGAGGAAAATTTATTCTAGCTTGTGCCCTAGAAATATCAACATGGGATCAAAGTCAGGGAAGATAAAAGAGCAGTCTAGGAAAGATGCAAATTCGTGGACAAAGAGACCCATTTTTCCTCTCACTCTAGATCTCATTGCAAAATCAATTATAGATCCAATTTTTTGAGAATAGGTTGAAGTTCTATGATTTTTTTATTTTTTATTTTTTATTTTTTTATGTAAGAAGGCTAAATTTTTTCTGGTTCATGGCTAGGTTAAGGTCGAGCTGAGTTTCTTGAGGCACTAAGTCTTTGTGGCAGTGTGAATTTCTATGGTAGTGTGAAATCGTCTCTTTAGCAAGGTACAAGACCACCTCTGTGGAAAATACAAGTCATGATCCAAGTCTATAACATCGAGCCTACTCCTTGATGTTGGTCCAATCCTATGTGGCCCAAAATATGTTGTGATCTAAGCCTATATGGTGATGATATTAATCTGAGTTATGCCATCCAAGACTAATGTGACTGATCTTAACTTTCTATGCAAGAAGGGTCAAATCCCTATGATGATAAAGTCTCCATGGTAAAAAATTAGTCACTTATCTCCGCAACAAGTGAGCTACTCTAAACAACTCCATGGCTCCCTTTTGGCATCCCCTAGTTCAAGCTTTGTAATAAGTATCTTTATGGTTTGTACGAGTTTATATGTGGCTCTATTTTATGTTCATGCAAGAATCTCTGTGATATATTTGCTATGATTCATGCAAGCATCCTTATGGAAATATTCTCTGTATGATCTGTGATTAGTTGCACTATATGTGAAGTCAAAGGTACATTAAGTAAGAGGCTACATGTGACTAGGAAAATGTGAGAATTTTCTCCATTATTGAAGCCAACCCTGTATCCGATCTTTCTCTGTGGTAAAGCATCTGAAATCTCCGAGGTAAGCATTACCTCTATTGTTATTCCTATAAGTGCAAGAAGATGGTACGAACTATGTCTATGTTCTAATGTAGGGACTGTAGATATTGTTCTCCTTGTGATGATATAAAATCTAAGTCATGTGAACTATGTTTTGTGGCATCTCCATGCAAGTGACATCTTATTATATGTTGCATTTTATACAAGTTCCCTAGCATCCTATGCAAGCTCCTTATTCTCTATATTATGCATGTTATGCAAACTTCTTAGTGGCTAAGTTGAGGCGACTATATCCAAAGACTATTATCTAAGATAAGACTATATGGCATCCACATTATTGTGTTAAAATGATAATCTAAGTTCTCTCTAACGGACCAAACTATCTCTATTTTTCCAAAGCACTTATTCCTGGTAAAACCACAAGTACCTAGGAACAAAATATATTCAAAAAATCCAAGTTACAATTAAAATTATATGATCTGAAGTATGAAGAAATATGAGCATTCTCTCTATGGAAATCCAAGCTGCATAGAGCAAAATATGTGGAAGGAGTCTAATCCAAACAAGGTCATTGTTGAAGATGCATTATGGTATGGCCAACAGTCAAAGCTGAATCTATGTGGTAGATTAAGATCCATGGTTTGACAATGATAATGATAGAAGATTTCATGATTAAAGGAGTTAAATCCTTAATTCAAAAGTTTGGTTTCTACAAAAAAATTCCTATGTTCCATTCATAATAGAAGGATAAACTTCTTTACTTGGAGCCAATCTAATTGATCTAAAGTTGACTCTCAAGGACTCAAGACTGTGTTACCTGGAAAACCTATTATATATTTTTGAAAGAAATAAATCTTCAATAATATGATCAGGATTATTGCAACTTCTCTAATTATCTTCCTTTGAGTTCTTGTTCTAACCTTAGAGCAGTCAAACAATGATGGGTGGTTCCTTTTCTCATTAAAAGATGAACAAATTGCAAGTCTTCAAGTGAAAGAATTAATGTCAATACATTTTTTTGGAATTAAACTAGGGATGGAAACTCTTTAGAGATAAATACCTGTTTTTAGAATTCGCTGATAGTGGGAATGCCAACATTTTTACTTGTCAAACTTTCGCTGACAATGGCGATGTCAGTGCTTCTTGCTTCTTTCAAAATCATTGACAAACTAAATGTTAGCTCCTCCATGTTTTGCTGTATATAAAAATGCAGTTTAGCATACTATCAACAATAAAGGCAAAAAGCATTTTTTCTGAAGTTCATAACCAAAAATTTCAAAATGACCCCAAGCCTCCTAGCTAATGGTGTTGGCTGCTTTAAGAAGCACATCCACCTTCTCCAACCTCTGTTTCTTGCTTTGTCTTATCTCCATAGGACCTTTCCTTATAGTTTCTTTGCCCCTGCTCTTCTTAGAACATGCGATCTTCTTTCGATTGATGATAAGGTCCTTTAATGACACATTATCTACATCAATGACCTCCTTAGCTAAATCTAGGTTGCTTCTGAGTTTAATTTTAGACCTTAATTTGTTTGTTGGCCTTGTATGGGGTATTTTGCCTCCTTTAAAAGTTTCAAACAATGTTTCCTCATCTTGGGTCTCAACCTCAATATCCTTGCCTTTAATAATTTCTGGTGTAGTTGTGTCTGAAGGGGAGGCTTCAACAGGTGAACTCATGACCTGGGGAGGATTAATAGCAAAAGCTAACTTGATAGGAATAGCATAAGGTATGTTTATAGGAGATTTAGAGTCTAGTTTACTAAGCTTGACACTCTTTCTGTGGTAGACTTCGGGGATTTTAGGGCCAAAGGATGTAGAAGGGACCTTTGTGTCTTTTTGGCTAGGAGTTGGTTCAATAAGGGCTATTTCTTGAGCCCTTTTTCCCTTTTTAAGAGTCTTTCGCCTTCCTCTTCAATTTTTATGGGGTTAAGGTTGAAAACCTCCCCAAAATAGGAAGTGGCTCTAGGTTCTTACTGCCTTGGCCAACTAGTTTTCAATCAATAGTTTAATGAGGGATTTATGGTACATAAAATTTAGGGAAGGGACGGTTCTGGCTCTAAAATGAGCTTCCATATGCCTAAGACTCTCCAGTAGATAGAAACAACTGTTCATTTTAACTTGACCAGCCAAATGTGTAAGAAAATGGAAATTATATAGGTTCACCTGATTGAATCTCCATTTTCATCTGAAATGTTGTTGAGAGATACAAAGTAGGCCATGCCATTTGAATTGTAGCTAGTCCCTCTGAACCCTGGTTTTCCAATTACGATTCTTGAATTATTCCTTCAGAAAGAAGGGTACATCGAGTCCTGCTAACACATGGATTCTAAAAATTAGTTCTCCATTTGCTAAAAAGGATGTGGCTTCTGAGATTAGTTACTCTATAACCAGGAAAGAGATCCCACTAAATTCCACCTTGTTCCCATCAAAATTTTGAGCGAATGAACGAGCCACGACATCGTGGTAGTCGGTGTAGTGATGGAAAATCTCACTCCAATTGGCTTGTCGAAACTGCTGCTGGATATCAGGATACATGTCCAACAAATCCGATGCTTTAGGCTCAACCTGATTATCTTTGCCACCTTTTCCCATTACAGTGTTTGGCTAGAAACTGAAAACCCGGGATTTGATCTTGGATCCTTGCGGGAGAAACCAAATGATATCTTGTCAATTGTTAACAAATAAACAACGCAATAATGAAACTTACAAATGAAAAGACAAATTTACAAAATGTAATGAGTTTAATGTCGGATAAGGGAAATCATTCCAATTTGGAAAAATGATTATGATTGGGAGGAAATACATTTTAACACCCGATTATTCATCAAACCATACACTGATGGTGGCAAATAAATTTATGATTTAACCTCATACTTACTCATGGAATGCTTTGCAGAGCTTATCATTCACACTCACATGGTCAGCGCAATTCCACATTTTAAATTTGAAATTTGTTTTTGGCACTAATAGTCATCGTCTCAACTTTATCGAAAATGCTAATAAGCCAGTTGTCAATGAATTTATTCAGAAAATATAATTGAAACACTTAAAATGATGTAGCCCTGATATAAGTGATTTCCCTATTTATTACAATTAAAATGTTGACACTGAAATTATCAATATTTTTTGAACTAAAAAACAACAGACTTAATGTGAGAACAGGATGCAAGAAGACTAAAGATTAAGAGGGAGCTTACATGTTCTCTAAGTATCTTGTATTTCTTTTATTTTTTAAAAATCATTATTAATGACGTGGACTTCTTGATGATGATATTGACTCCTTGATGATGTAGATTTCTTGATGATGATATGATCTCCTTGATGATGTGGAACTTTTTTATGATGATATGTACTCCTTGATGATGTGGATTTCTTGATGATGATATGGAATTTTTGATGATGATATTGAGTCCTTGATGATGATATGGAGACCTTGATGATGTGGATTCCTTGATGATGTGGACTCATTGATGATGATGATCTGGAAAAGATTAAATCCTCGATGATTTGTATGAGGTTGACTACATCCAAGAAGACTAAGATCAAGAAGGGGATGAACCATTCTCAAGAGATAAGTATTTTCTTGATTATTTCTATTGTTGTTTCATTATGAGTCTCTTGTCTTTGTATATCTTACTTGGATTTATTTTGTCTTCCATGGCCTCCTAGCTAGGATTGTAGGTACATAATGAAGACTGCCTAGGTGTGGAAATCGACGGTGTTAGTGTCAGTCTTTTCATACTTCCATCAAGGATCAAAAATCTTTTTTGCATTTTCATAGTAGGGGTCCCATATTGTAAATTTTTCATCACTCAATTAGGTCATGATATATGGATCCACTGATGGTTGTTTTCTCTTCAGTTCCTCCCTCATAGATTATACTTGCTGATCTTCAATCTGCAGTCCATTTCATTAGGTCATAGGGTTTGGTTTCATTAGGTTTTAGGGTTCCACTAAAGTCAAAATATGATGTTAAAATAACAATAATGGTTAGCAAAGACACGAGGATGATAAATAATTCAAGCATGGTAGCTTGGAAGTCATAAGGTTATTGAAAATGTTATTTTTTAAAGCTTAATGTAATTCTCACCTCAAAACATGTTTTGAAGTGAAAATAGAGTATTTTGATTTTATTTATATTTCTTATGTAATTTTAAGTTTCTATATGTAATAATGGTTCCCAGCTACTCCTAAGTATCTGTTCCTACTGCCTAACAAAGAAGCACTGCAAAAATCAAGTCAACATGAGCATTGATCCACTTGCAAAGACAAAACGCGAAAAGGAATTAAATAAAAGAGTTTTGAAAAAGACAAGGAACATTTGAAAGTGGGTTTTTCTAAAGTGAAAAATCAATTTTGTACTCATATATAAACCCTCACATTCCATTTTCTAAGTCATTTTGCTTATCTTGCAAGAAAATAAGTCCAAAGGTAAGAGCAAAAGGTGAAATTCAAGTGAGTTTGGGCATAAGAAAATAGGCACTGCGCTTCTGGAGAAAATAGGTAGGCGTTGCGCGTAGGGGATGAGGTGCTACGCATAGAGCAGTCCATTGCGTGGTTGGCGAATTTTAGCAGTTCAAAATAATAAAGGTGTTGTGTATAGGACTAGGCACTGCGTGTTTGGACGAAGGCACTGCACATTGAGTAGCAAGCCTCTAAATCATCCATAATACCAAAAAATCACCAAATTCTCTGCCCTCTTCCTCTTTACAAGTAAGTTACTCTTCTCACCTTCATTTTTTGCTTGCACATGAAAGTCATAAGTGCCATTCTTCATGATTAAAATTAAATCCTAGTTTGCTCTATTTATTCTATAAAACCCTAAACCCCTTTGTTTCTTCCCATCACCTATCATTAGAGCTAGAAACACCTCTTTATATCACTAACGGTCCCCTCATCTATATTCCTTCATTATATCCCTCATTCTAACCACCCCTCCCCCCCCCACAACCCACCCCTCATTCTCATAATCTACTCTTCATTGTCTAATCTACCCTAATACATCCCTTCACTCCTAGAAGACTCCCACTCATTTCCTTTATCCCTTTCTAGGAGTGTGCCACCAAAAAACATTGCAAACATGAATAAAGAAGACTATGACTATGAGGAGGAAAACACAGCTAGTGATAGCTCAATAGATAGAGCTAGGCAGCACAAAAAGCCTCATAAGGGAGGCATAATTACAAGAGAAGAGCCACCAAACCTTAGGGAATTGCAGGCTTCTCAGTTGGCTGTTTCATGTTTTAGATATCTTGGATGCTACGAGTTTTGTGAACAAGTGGAGAGAGTCCAATATCACCTAGAGCTCACCAGATTCTTTGTAGTTCATCTTCAAAACAACAAAGTGACTCTTGTTGGGGTAACTTTCACAGTTTCACCATCCATCATTTCAGATTCCACCAGGATTCATAATGTTGGTGAGAAGTGATATAAGGCCTAGGATCTTGATGAACATTATTATGAGCCTTACATTAAACCTCAGTACATAAATCAGGTGAAGAGGCTCTTTCCTTTCAAATTTCTTGAGAACAAGTATGTCCCCTTGATGAGAATCATCATCAAATGTTTCACTTGTGAAGGTAGATTCTCCAGGCTGTACACTTATCACATCAGGCTCCTCATGCATTTTACTAGGGTGAAGATGTTAAACCTACCATACTTTTTGTTCAGGAACATTGAGAAGATGGATTATCCGATGCAGAAGAGTCCATACCCTCAACAGATGAGCAACCTCTACCACTACTCCTTGATCAAAATTCTTGTTCTTCATCATCTCAGTCTCCTCAACATCCTTGGGAGACATTTATTGCTCATGACATATTTAGGGGTCCTCAAATTCCTCCACCAGTGTCTCAAGAAGCAGGGGGACCTTCTAGTCAAGTGGAAATGGGAGAGGAGACAAAGGAGACAAGAACTGCTGAGGTGCTATTTTACTTGACCTATCAAAGGGGCACAAGGAGATTATTTGCAGCTGCTAGGCAAGTGTTTGCTCCACTGGATGTGGAAGGGACCTTGCCTTCTTCATCAGTCCATAGGTAAATGCTAACTCCACAGGATGTGGAAGGGGCTTTGCCTTCTTCATTGACACAACAGGTACAGGTACAACAGTTACACAAGGGAAAGAAAAAGATGCCAGATGATGATGAGGAGGAAAGGGACTTTGAGTTGGTAGAACATGATGAACCTGAGCAACATGACATTGAGACCATTGACTTAGAGGCTCAGGAGAGGGAGACAATAAAAGAGATCATAATACGGGAAAAGGAGGCTCAAGTGTAGGCTTTGATGGACAACTTAGAAAGGCCAACAGAGATAATCAGATGCTCAGACACATGGCCTATCATTATAGGACTCGCAATAGGATTTGCCACATAAGAATCAAGAAGCTGAAAGCTAGGTTAAGGTGGGCCTTGAATGGAAAGAAAGAGGAGGATAGACTTAGAATGTTGGCTGAGGCTTCCTTGGCTCATCAAAGCACATGATGGTGGTGCTTCACAAAAATTTTGGGCAAGTTTTGGGCAAATTTTGTCATTTGCAAATTTTGAATTTTAATACACAGGAAAACTGCCCAGAAGCGTAGCACCACTGGCGCTGCGCTTTTCTTAGGGGCATCCAATGGAGGAATGGCTTACATTTTTGGATTCATGGCAGTTAGGAAATGCACCCTAGAAAGTTTCAAAAGTTTTGGAGCAGAATTGGTCCACCGAAAGGTCCAAAAACTCCCTAAAAATGACATTTCTGCCACTTTTTGGACACATAGAGGCAGTCTTGGGAAAATCCAGTTTTGAGGGGTCAAATGAGCCCCAAATACAAAATTCTTAGGTTTTCCAGAAAATAGACTTGAAGACATTTCCAATGAGCTATCATGGGCTCAATTTGGATGATGGGAAGGCCTCCAAAAGTAGCCTGAAAGGGGAACTACGCGTTGAGCTAGTGGCACTGTGCATAGAGCAAATTTTGCTCAAGATGCCTATTTTGCCAGTTTTCCACTATGATCATGATTTCTCTCTCATGGTGGATGATTTAATATTGTAATTGATGTCATGGCTCGTAAATATGATGGTTAAACAGTTGCATATGGTAGATTCATTATATTAAAGGTTGTTTTGGGGGCAATGAATCAATTTCCCCTCTTTTAGAGGTAAGTTGTTAGGTAGCCTGGAGTTTAGTTCCTTGTTTAGAATTTGTTGAAACAACTCCTCTTCTCATGGATTCGACCCCTGAAGGCTAGGATGAGTGATTCTAATGTCTATATCATGTATTTTCTTAGTCATTTGTAAGGGTTGGACTGACTTGGATGCTCAGAGCTTGATTTTACACCATTGTAAGCAGTTTGGCAAGGAGATTAATAGGATTTGCAACTATTTTTATGGGATCCCCGTGGTATGGAGTTTTAGCACAATTTCTTATTTTTTAATCATTGGTTTACATGTTTTACGTATGCCATCATCCCTTTCATTACTTCTTATTGAATGTTATCAAGTTAGATAGGTAGAATCCATTGTAACAGTGCTCTACCTTGGGAAATCATTAAATATTTCATGTTTTCTACTATTTGAGAAGGATCCATGATTGTCACATGCCATCCTCAACTCCTCATCAGTCTTAAATACCTCACACAATTAAGCCTAAAGTTCTAAAGCCTATGCCTACCTTGCCCCATAGAAAACCCTGCATTTCTGACCTAATTTCCTGGACCTAAACTGCTCAGCTTCATCTGATCCAACAAAACATCAACAAATCCTAATCAAAACTCCTGTGCTACTATACCTAGCCTAAAATACTTACCTAATCTAGTCATCTCGACTGAGATTCTCAAGGAGAGAGCCCTCTACCGATCTTGTAGGGCTAGCTATAAGGCTAAGCTTGGTTTGTGGTTACCCTGGAAGTTGCCTCCCTTCAACCTGAGGTTCAATCTAGATGATAATAGGTGGAAATGGATAAAGAACAATAAGACTCATGATTTTATGAGCTTTGGAATTAGAGGGAGCAAACAAGATCAGCCTAATTGAAGCATGTTTTGGTCCATGATGTAAAGAATTCAACTATGAATTCCAATATGAAGGTGATTAGAGTGATGTTGATCCAAATCTGCTAAAGATGAGCCAATGAATTTTCTTCTATGTTTCTGAAAAGTGCTGAGGACCTCTTTAGTGTAAGAGGGAACTGATTGAAAAATTGTAATATTGAAAGTGTGGCACAAGCCTGGTGAAATCCATTTTGAGGTTGTGGCATGATGGACTGTGAGTCCATGGACACTTGCTTCATGAACAATTTGAAGAAGCTGCAAGACTATGTTGTTGACTTGATTTATTCTTTGATTGGCTCGTTGAACAACCTAATGCATGAAATTGCTGACTCTATTTGGATTGGATGTATTAAATAAAGAAATATCACTATTGGGTGCTATGTTGGTCTAAATAACATGGATGTTTCTATTGGATTTATCCCAATTGAACTTGAAAATTTAGAAGCAATTTGGATTCAAAATTTGTTTGCTGATCCATTTGATCTTGTGTTGGATTTGACCATGGTATACTTTTATGATATTGAGTAGGTCACTAATATTTTCTTATGCGAGAAGCCCCTTATTGTATTTTGGATTCAACCATGACTAATGATGTTTGCCTTTGTGAGAAGCGTCAGATGGAGTGGAATGTATAGTTGGATGTTGTTGTTTGTTGGAATGTTTGAAAAAAGTGCTAAAATCCACCATGACTACTTTTCTACTATTGAGTAGGTTACTGATGTTTACTTCTGTGAGAATCCTTGAATGGCTAATAAGTCATCCTAGAGAGGGAGCATTGATTATATAGCATCATGAATCTTCCTTATACTACGACTGTGAGACCTATGGGTTGGTCAAGAAGATTATCACTCCCTTAGGTCAATTGACTAGGAGGCCAATGAGTCTGGTTAGGGAGTTTGGTTTTGAGGCCTAAAGTGATCCCTTAGGTTTTTACCAGGAGACCCATGGCTTGGTTAGGAAGGATGAGTTCTCTCCCTTAGGTTGTGGACTGAGAGACTGTATAGTCAAGGATTGAGATAGGAATTCATCCCTTAGGATGCGGGTTGGGAGACTTTGTTTGTGGAAATGGATATGTACCTTGTGCATATGATTGATTTGGCCTCATTGGTTGGTCCCACTAGCTAGTAGGGCACTAGCCTAGATGCCATAATGTTGTGGATTTTGGGATGTGTTGGATGCTATGTATATTTCCTTATGATGAGACTTGTCATCCTTCCCTTAGGATGTGGCTGTGAGACCTATGGTTTGGTTAGGGAGATCGATCCTGCGAGAGAATGTAAAATACCTCCTTGGCTAAGAGGGAGTGTTGGAAATATGGTAGTCATGGTTGGTATTTTCATCATGAAAAAATTGGAAAATTTGAATTTCTATTTTTCCTCCTAAAATTAATCAAGTCATCCTCCTATTATTAAAGTAGGTTGGGCCCCTTGGAGGCACCCATTCAACCCCACTTGAAAGGCTATAAATAGTAGATCACTTCTCCTCATTTGGACATCGATTTGTGTCTTATTTATCTCTGATCTAGCAAAGGAAGAAGGAGAAAAGGAGGGTCGAATTTCAAAAGGAGGGCTTGGCACTTGATTTTGTTGTTGGTTATTGGTTTGGATATTATCTTGATATGGTTTTTTCTGATGTATTTATGAATCTTGAATTATTTCTCTCTCAAAAGGAAATATTTTTGGGTTTCCCCTTGTGGGTTTTTCCCTGGCCTCAAGCCTAATTTATGTATCTCTTATCTCATTGTCTCATTGTTATTTTCTACTACTATTTCATGTTAAATGGTTGATAATTTATTATGTATAACTATTTTATGATATTGAATGAATGTTATGTGGAATTATTATTAACTGGTCATTGGAAGTATTTATTATGTTGAAGAACATTTATTCTAGTTTGTGCCCTAGAAATATCAACATTTATAAGGTGGATACATCTCCTAAAAGGATGCTCCTATGCCCTAGTTTTATCAACTACAACTGATCGGATGCTCCAACACCCTGAAAGCTCCAACTTTCCCTAGCAATACCCTGCCACTTGGAAGTATTTCTAGGCTACAACCTAAAGGAGACTTCACATCTTGCACCACCCAACCACCCTGAAAATATAGAGACATGGGTTGTGGGACACTAAAGCACTTGACAAAGATATTAAATAAGCCTTCTTTGCTGTTGATATATGTTTAGATGTGCAATGATATTCCAAACTTCAAAAATAAATTATAATAATCCAAACTCAAGACTGTTGATGTATTCCTTAGATGTGCAATTGACTGCCTAACTACATAATTTCCTCTTGTATAATGTCAATATAATAATTTTCAATCAAATCATACGTCAAGTATGATGAAGCAGAGAGAGAGTGCCACATTAGTACATAAAGGTTCCCTTTGATCTAATGTCAAGGAAATTCCCGAAGATGTCTCCACTAATTTGACCTTTGTTATATCTTGTTTTTAATGTTGTGCCTCTGAATCCAACACATCGATGCTTCTTTAATGGTTTACAACGCTTTTAATATAAAGTTCCCACTATAGTAGTTGAAGCCCTTTTGTCTTCAATGAAAAAATAAACAAGGCTTAAATGGTCTCAAAAATGGCCTAAACTTGATCATAGTTCTTAGGGCTACAATGACCCAAATATTATAGTAAACTTTACTAAGGAAAACTTTAAAAATCACTTTGAAATGGTTGAAAATTTAACAATGAAATTCTGTTGCATAAGTTTAAAATAGATAGATAAATATAGTTATAAATTTACCCCCACACTACCTTCTTCCCAATAAACCCTTACATTATATTGATAAGCCTTTAATGCTTTAGAAGTGTGATACTTAGGTATGGAATTCTAATGGTGCCTTTCACACTTAGTAGAAGTAACACCCCCTCCTCCCAGGTCCACCCAAGAAACCGAACAATCGGGGTAAACATGCGACGAGAGAGGTCACTCAACTTCCTTGGTGACCTTAAGGAAATGGAATCGACAAAACATATCAAATAAACCCATCCACATCAACAACAACACCCTCATGAGACATGTCATCCACTTAGACATCCTGTCCTTGAGTCCCACTAATGTTTTAAGTCTTTTAACCCCTAGTCTCTCATACTGTAGGCATGACAATGTCCGTAACCCAAAGTTTCTCTCATATGCCTATATGCCAGCATCCTTGGACTCTTTTCAGCAAACCTATGTCAGCGCCCCCAAGATTTGAGGCACTTTTCTAGCCTAAAATCCCTACCTCTTCCCAAAACTTGTTACAACCTTTAGAATCCATCAAAGACATGATGACGATATAAAAAAATCAAAATTCAACCTCAGGACTTGGCCCGAGCATCCACAACCAGGACTGACATTTTGTCAAACACTTGGCATCAATGCAACCTACACGTCTAGGATACAAGACAGATCATGAATGATTGAAAGCACTTATGAAACATAACCCAAAGGATCACCACCTTCTCCATTGAACTGTTATAACATCAATTAGGTCTTGCGTCCATTATTTTAACAATTACAAGTAATACATGAAATAACCATGACATGAACCAATCATATAACCATGCTTATAACCAACATAAAACCATATAAATATCAGAGATAGGACAACCATTTAATCCACATATAAACAAGTGAAAAAGTAAGGGAACTTAGCTTTTATTAATCATAGCAAAATCTGACTAGGGTCGAGACTTCCACGTACCACCTGTCCATAGACATGGCTGAACCAAATCTCTCTTTCAGCTAGTCATCCCCGTGCCACATTCCAAGCATGAATGTGGAATCTCATTAAATAAATAATCCAAGAACAACCAAGGGAATCCAAAGGTTAAACCACCTCCACCCTCATCAAACTGTGATCACACCAAAACCGGTACTCCAATCACAACCGAACCAAACTTGGAATGCCATCCAGAATCCATCACTATCCTTGATGAATTTTCCATCTGCTTGTCTCTCAGGCTTTACCACAATCCAATCCCAAATCACTAGGCCCTAAACCAAGAGCAGTCTCTTAGGCTTTACCACAATTCAAACCTAGATCACTAGGACCTAAACCAAGACTCCTCCCTCATGCTTTACTGTGTATCCCACAAAAACTGGTCAAGGGATTCCTAGGCCTTTGGGAATGAAACTTGAGACCACCTCTGCCCTGGATTCCAAAATCCATATGGAAAACAAAATCTCAAAAATCAAAATAAACATCCCAACACCATGGCATCCGAAAAAAGGCAAGGCTAGGCTGAAAACCAATGTCATAACCCGACAAAGCCATGCCAGTGACAACAAGAGAGCCATATACCAACTTGCAAGGCCATGCATTTCCAAACCAACTAGGAAATCACACATGCAAAAGTTTACCTGCAAGTATTCCTACTAAAGTTTCCTGATCTTGCTTTTCCTTCCTTGCTCCAAAGCTAGATTGCTCCAAGAAAACTCTTAGTGGCCAAGAGTGTGAGAGAGAGAGAATAATAAGAGAGCTCCAAACTTGAACTAGCAAATGGCTTACAGTGACTAAGCCTGAGCCAAGAGCCTCAAAAGCCTTTTTGTTAATGAGGCCTCTAATTTCTTCATTTTCCATTATTTTCCTTCATTTTTGTCCTCACATGCAACCTGTGATCTTGTACCTTTCTTTTCTCCTAATTTCCTTTATTTTCATAAATAAATGTGCCAAAAATACCTTTTTTTCCTTTTAATGCCTTTTCCTTAGCCTTTTCGCATTTTCCCTTGCCAAAACACACATCTAGTGATTACCACTAGGATATATTTTCCCAACATTCAGCATAGAATATGTGTCCCTTACCCGTGGTCTTATTTTTCCTTTATTAAATTTCATTACATGATTTTTTCACCAGGGTCTTACAATATATTTGATGAATAAACTCAAGGTATGCACATGGAACAACCATCAAAATTATACCTCAGATTCCATACCTTAAAGTATGCCTTGGTAATTTAGTGGAAGACTTCTTCAACTTGGATTAGGTCTGCTAATCTTTTTACAAGTAAATTTAGTAAAATTATCCTAGAGATCTGATACACTTCGTTATCAAGGAACCTCCAATATATGGTCCCAAGAATGATGCTTCATAAAAATGTCTATACAAGATCCGATAACAACCTACAAATGTGTGTAATAAGCCCTGAGTACAAACCTTCCAGCCACCGAAAATTACTTTTGAAACCCTAAAAAATGCCATAAACAAATTGAAATTCTCCCATAGATGTATCCATGTAAAGTCAACAAATTAACTCAGAAAAAAATGAAGGATCTCCTACTCAAAGGCCAAAATTTCCAGCCTAAGTACTTGCAGCTTTTTGGTGGAAAGTTTCCTTTGAGAGGGCCGAGATTCGACCTCTGAGGTAGCCTGAAATTGAAGAGATTTCCCTTAGATCTGAGCTTTCAAGAAGGGACGAAATACTTCATATTAATTTTCCTTAGAACTTGTCATAGATGTCTACCAAAAAGGGCCAAGTAGGCCTCACAAGAATTTGAACTGATCACAGAAAATTCAGCGAGCATATCCTTAACCAAATAGACAAAATCAAGCCTAGAACTTTGAACTTCTACTTTAGATATGCTTGACTACTCAAGGAAACTGATTTAAGAGAGAACAATCACAATGATAGTGTTTAATGCATACCTTTGTGTAGAAATCAAGCCTCTTTTTATAGTGATGGAGGAGGGGCTTCTAATGGAGCCAACTTGATCAAAAGGAGGGAAGGTGACTTTGATATTCAAATTTGAAATTTGATAAATGATATTTTGGAACCAAAAACCCCAACAAACATTAGGGATGAATTAACCTTTAAATATTAGTTAATATGCCCTTTATAAAATCCTTTTTTTCAACCAAGATTGACCTCAAAAACATATTTAATTAAGTCCTTCAAAAATAAGTCTTCTTGGCCCCTTGATTTGAACAAATGTTTAGCAAATTGTTGAGTTGCCACATCATCTCATTTTAGGGACTTTGACCATACTTTTGGGGCATAAAATTTGACACAACATATCTCCTAAACTATGAGGAGTTATGTGGCATGCTACATACCGTTGGAATAAAACTGATGAGAATAATCAATTAAACATGACGTTGACCTCAAGAGCACTGATATTCCTTGTCTTTTTTGTCACTAAAGGAGGGGATTCTTCTAGACGCTACTTGGGTTGACATCAACAGAAACCAACCTTCAACAAAACTATTATCTCTTTTGTTGGGGAAATTGAAGGCAAGCCCAAGAAGAGTTTCCTTGGTTGTTATTTAGGGTTCAGTGGTTGCCAAATATAAAGATATATGGTGTAGTTGAGGCTATGGTTGGTTGAAAATTCTTCCCCCATACATTGGTTTTGGTCAATGGGATCCAAGAATGGAGCTCAATAATTCCACAATATATTTTCTCATCTAGTATGTAAGCTTCTCACTACTCATTTCCCCTATGTATTATGTTATTCTTAATCTAATTTCAA